>CAUYON010110710.1:0-31220 GCA_963573935.1 Arctocebus calabarensis | reverse complement strand
ACTTTTTTGAAACACAAAAATACTTATTTGTACCATTCAATAATTAATTACACTTACCAGTTGTTTCTCTTATCATTTCTTCTTGTAAGTCTTTCTTTTTTTTTTTAATAATTTTATTAAATCATAAAAGTGTACATTGGTGCAATCATAGGGCAGAATGTGCTTCATATACAATCAGAAATATTTTGATCATACTGTTAGAGATAGCCTTCATGGCATTTTCTTGATCACTATATAAAGACATTGATACTCTACATTTAATACGTTTCACCAGTACCCTGCTAAGATGCACCGTAGGTGTGATCCCACCAATTGCCCTCCCTCCACCCATCCTCCCTCCTCCCCTCGCCTCCCTTTCCCTTTTCCCTGTATTCTTGTGCTATAATTGGGTTTTAGCCTTCATATAAAAGCTATAAATTAGCTTCATATTAGGGCTGAGTACTTTGGGTACTTTTTCTTCCATTCTTGATACTTTGCTAAGAAGAATATGTTCCAGCTCTATCCATGTAAACACAAAAGAGGTAAAGTCTCCATCTTTCTTTAAGGCCGCATAGTATTCCATGGTGTACATGTACCACAGTTTATTAATCCATTCGTGGGTTGATGGGCATTTGGGCTTCTTCCACAACTTAGCAATTATGAATTGGGCTGCAATAAACATTCTGGTACAAATATCTTTATTATGATGTGACTTTTGGTCTTTAGGATATATACCCAATAAAGGAATTATAGGATCAAATGGCAGATCTATTTTTAGATCTCTAAATATTCTCCAAATATCTTTCCAAAAGGAATGTACTAGTTTGCATTCCCAACAACAGTGTAGAAGCGTTCCCCTTTCTCAGGCGTGGTTCTTTATGTTGACCACTTCCGTATGTTGCCCAGTTTGTTACAGTCCCTTGGGAGGTCATCTTACAGAGGTTCTACTGTATGTGCCAGTCTCAGTACTCTTATGCTATGGGGCCGTTAGTAAGTAAAATAAGGATTCCTTGAACACAAGTGCTGCAGTACTGAGACAGTCAACCCAATGACCCAGATACCTACTAAGTGATTAATGTGAGGGGTAGTCTAGATGTAGCAGCTCTCCTTGAGATTTTAGTACCCCAGCATTTCTAGTGACCAACATAAGGTATTATAAATTCTGACTAGGCTTTTTTTTTTTTATGCACCTGATAGCTACTCCCTGGCTCCTGCCTAATACCTCTTGTTCTCACTGTAATCATTAACTGCTGGGGTACTATTTCTTTGTTAAGCTGGAGGAGACAAGTCCAGGGTCACAAGAAAAATTTACAAGTTTGTTTTGCAGAAGGAATGAACACCTTTGAAGAAGTTAGCTATTGACACTCAGAAGTCCAATTGCTCAAGGTGTTATAAGAAACTAAAGAAACGCAGATTTCACTCTCAGTCCCCTGAAATCTCCCTCGCTCACCCATTTAGCCTCCTAAAACATCCCACTTCATCTCTTTAGAAAGATGGAGCTGAGAGATTTGCTCTCCTGTCTTCTCACTTTGGCAAATCAAATAAATCAGTCTCTGTCTCTAAGTATCAGGCCATAGGCTTTGACTTCAACTGTGCACTTCAGGTATGATCCAGAATTTAGGGTTCAGCAACATAGCATGAATCATAGGGATGATCCATGTCCAGAGGACGGAGTAGGATTGCTGCTGTCCACCCAGGCTGCACTGCCCACGGCACGGAGAAGAGCCAATGCACCGGGACAGTCAGGGTTGCAATGGAGAAAGTTGATTCTGCAGAGAGCTAAGTGAGTGAGGAGACAGGCAAAATCTCTTAAATCCGCCTCCCTGAGAATTGGGAAGGCAGCGCTTTTAAAGACAATTTGGTGGGCATAGGATCAGGCAATTAGGGACCGCTAATTGGCTGGTTTCAGGGCGTGATGGTTCTGTTACTGGAATGAAGGACCTGGAAGATATATTAAAAACTACTCCAGGGTAAAGAAGCAAACAGAGGGAACAGTGATTACTATCAAATGATGGGGCAATGGCTGATTAGTGCTATTATTTTAGCTAAGCCTGCTCCTTCACAGAGTTCTGAGCTCTTGCTCTCAACTTGCACCCCTTCATCGATTTGTAAGGGTGGTTCCAGGACAGTGCAGGATTTCATTATGCTATCAGAACCAGCAAGCGATTTAAAACGTATGATTCATTTATTTCTGAAATTTCCAATTTAATATTTTCAGAACACAGTTGACCATAGGGTAAGTAAAACTGTGGATAAGAAAGGACTACTGTAACTCCATAAAAAATTACATCAAGCATAGCAAATGTATGGCATTTGTGCTGTCACTCCTTTCTCCAGAGCCCATGAAAGGCATTTTTAATTAATCATCTTTTTCTGCCAAGCCCAGAAACAGTCTCCCAGTGCAGAACTCCAGGCAGTTTCTGCCAGTTGTTTGGGGAATTGGCATTTAGACAAAACCAGAGCTATCTACCAAAATGAGTCATGGGCATAGCTGATTTGATTATATCACCAGGAATACAGCAAGTAGGAATTGTGAGACAATGCTATTGTGATTCTCAGCCATGATGTGACTGTTAACCACCCAACCAGGTTCATCTGCCTCCTGCTCAAGAAGAAGCCAATACCCAGAAACAGCAGGTTTTATAGGAGAGAATGAATTTATTCTACATAGCACTAAGCAGGGAGACAGGAGGAATTTCTCAAATCAGCCTCCCTGAGAAATGGAGACAGAAGGCTTTTAAAGACAGTTTGGTGGACATAGGATAAGGCAATCAGGGTCTGCTAATTAACCAGTTTCAGGGTGGAATCATCAATCCTTTGGTATGGGCCACTGTCTAGAAGGGTCAGCCAGTCCACAGGATTGAAAGACTTTGAATGGAGGGTCCAAGACCAGTTGAGTCAGTTCCTTGGTCTGAGTGGGTCTGTTACTAGAATGCAGGACCTGGAAGGTATCTCCAAAACTACTCCCAAGTTCCAAATAGAATGTTAAGGACAACCAGGCATGACTCCAGGTAAAGAAGCAAACAGAGAGAACAGTGATTATCATCAAGCAAATGAGGGGACAGTAGCTGATTATTATCATTATTTTAGCTAAGTTTGCAAAGTTTTAGGGCCCTTACTCTAGCTGTCTCACCTTACAGTCCTTCATCAAGGTTTAAGGATATTTTCATGACTACTGGAAAAACGCCATCAGATTCATGGCAGTAGCACAGAGTAGGGGTGGCTGGGGGGGCAATTTGAACCTCTTCCTCTATAATGTTAAGCAAAATTTTCACATTTCTAAAAATAGGGATCATGATACCTATTTCTCCAGGTTGTTGTGACCATTAATAATAGAGATAGACCATATAAAATGACCTTAAAGTAGGTGCTTGCTAAATGTCAGTTCTAAATTCTAGCTGCATGATTTTTAAAGGGACATAAAGGAGTTGGGAGAGCAAAGCATCTAAAGTGGTTATGAGGGTTAGAAAATACAATCAAGATGTTCATCAGAATTATTTGTAAATGAAAAATCAGGAATTCCCGCTTGATACAGAATGACCTACACGGTAACAAGATATCCTCCTCTATTTTGAGACTGGAAACTGGAGCAATGGTGTCCAAAGTGCAGTACGGATATGAGGGGTGGGGCCTGATGTCTACCAGCTGGGACATTGAAAGCTGCTTTGCTTTCAATGGGACCCAAATTGTACTGTCATCTCGAACACAGCCTTTCAACTCAAACAAAGCAGATAATCAAGCGGGGAGAGCCTCCAGAAGCAACTAGGGTACAAAAAAGGGACCTTTTTTGGACTCTTCTGCTGTGTAAAGGTGGAGTTGTTTTCCTGATGGCTGGAGGACAAGAACTTCTTTGGCTCATGAAAAGTAACACTGGTTATTGTTTAAGGTGGTCAGATAGACTTAGTCTTTTCCTGTGCATTAATAAAATAAAGTGTGAACCACATAAACAGATTAATGGTAAGTAGATATGGCAGGAATTACAAAAACTCTTTGTGTGGTAATGGCTAAAAATGGGCTCTGAGTGAACAGAGTGAAAGAGAACGATAGGTGATAAGGGACAAGTAAGGAGGGTTCCCTTCATCTAGGTCGCTCCCCTCCTTTAGGCCTGCCTTAGATTTTGCAAATGCCTGCCCCTGGGCTGCAATGCAGCACCTAAGTAGAGAAAGGAATTGGGGGTGAAAGGATATAACAGGGTCACTTTAAACAATTACCAGATCATTTAATTCAGTTGCTCTCTCCCTTTAATTGAGAAACAACGCATGCTTTGCAATTTAGTCCTTTTCCACATTTAATTAGGACTCCAATCTGTAAAAGGTGAGTGCTATCAATCACATCAGAGTGGCAGCACTCATTTCCACATAAACAGTACAGAGCTAGTTATTACCATAGAAGGTCCATTCTCAACGATCTTTAATCAGTCAAGGGTTTTTTTTTTTTTTTTTTTTTTACCCCCTGGCACTTATGAAGTGCCTTTTCACCAGGCACCATGTAGCTCAGAGTCTAATAGTGTTTTACCCATTTTAAGGTAAGTAAACAGGAGAATGGTAACACAATGTAGGAACAAAATAGTAATATTTCTTCTCATCCATTGCAAAGGTCATGGCTGAACACTCCTGTGACAAAAGGCAGATTGACAAGAGAAAAGCAGCATAACAAGTTTATTTAATCAAAGTTTTACGTGACAGAGCCTTCAGAAATGAAATTCCAAAGACTAATAAAAAACAGCATTTTTATGATAAAAGAAGTAGGTCATTGTGGAGAAACATGATTGGACAAAAAGGATATGATCAAATGGTAATGTAACAGAGAAAATGGCTTAAAAACACAATAAACAGGTTTTCTTTAAAACTTTCCCACTGCTTTGGGGACTAAGTCCTGCATCGCTGCCTTAGGCCAGCATCAGGAGGGGCAGGGGAAATGTCTTTTGTTCTTTGTGCTACAGGAGATGGCTCAGCTGAACTGTCCAGTTGGGAGTCCCAAGGGGGCTGAGGTCTGGGCAGAGGTCTGGGCAAAGGTCACAAGATTGATTGTCTTCAGCAGAGATGGCATAATCATAATCACTAACTGTAATTGAACAACAATTTCCTAGAATTGAAACCCTTCCTCAAAGCTCTGTTCTGCTTCTATCTAGGACAATGACATTTAGACATGAGTCTCCATCTTCCTCACTTGCCAGTAAATTAATAAACTCCTCCTTCCTTCTCCTCAGACCATTTGTCCTCATACTTCTGATGTGGCCTCAAGGACAAGTACTGAGCTTTCAATGACAATAATAGGCTGATGGGGGAGCCCAGCAAGGCCTGTCTGTCCAGATTCTTTTTGCCTTTCCGTGTAGCATTCCTTTCCTCTGGGTAGAATGGGACAGGTGTTACACAGGTTCTTATTACATATGTTCAGGGGAGGTAGGCCAGCGTGAACTTTCTAGGTTTCATGGCTTGCCTTGGTGTTTTAAAGACCAAGGATATTGAAGAAAGCTCAGCCTTGAGTGGAGCTGCTGAACTGTTGGACATTTAAATCCGGATCCATGCAGGGACCCTCAGTCAGCTGTAAGCGGGGTTTGCAAAGGTTGGCGCCTATGAATGAGTTGGAATAATGATTCTATTTAGTCCATGAGCCCTGAAAGAAGTTTCACATTGTATTAGAAGATACACTGAGGAAGAGGGGGGCACTATAAATTACATGGTTATGGAATAATGTTATCAGGTAGACAAACTCAGCTTAGAAAGAAACAAAAACTAATAAAATGCAAAACATTACTGACGTTGCTGAAGTTTCCCAAGAAGTAAGCCAACAACAGTAATATGCAGCTTTGACAAGGCATCCAAAAGCTATGTGTAGATGGAAATACCTCAAAGTTAATCCGCTTACCATCTAGAAGGCTAGGTGTGTTTTCTGGATGAAAATCTAGCATCTTTATGCACTGGGTTTTCTTAGGAGACAGATACCATATACACAGCAGATTTTAATCTCCGTAACAAACAGCTCTAATGTAGTTGCTGAGGTTTGTACTATTTTTACAAATTTAAACAAAATTAAACTGAGCCATGAAACTTAATATTACCTTGAATTTATAGACCACTCTACTTAACTCCCTTTATTCTTTGGCACTTACAAAGTCAATTCACTTCTGTCTGGCATAATTTTCAAAGTAAACTATAAGATTTTCCAATCAGATCCTCCTCGTCTTCCAGTAAATTTTACTAGCACTTTCCTTCACAGCAATTTTTTGCAATTACACAGTAATTTCTCTATAAGGTCCTCCAAGTGTTTTGCAAACATTAATTAAGCTTTGCAATGCCCCAGCAAGAGAGAAGACCAGCTTTATATCCAGGAGTCCTCCTCGTGCTGTGCTAGTGGTTGGAATGACATTTGTTCTTGTCACTCGGAATCAGCACATAGAGCTCCAACCTGCAGGAGGAGAGGATGGGATGGTTCTGTCAGAATTACAAATGATACCACAATGCTTCTGCTCGCTTTAGCTAAGGAAAATGGTGAGACTTTTATATCAGGAAATCGCTCTCTTACAGGGCATGTGAAGATATTTTTATCTGTAAGCCTAAATAACTGATCCGATACTTATTAAATTGTTTTGAAATTAATTTAAATTCTATCTATTCTATTCTATCTATCCTATTCTCTTCATAAATATTATGTCAGTAACAGCCTTACATTTTATGTAACTAACAAGTGGAAAATGAGAAATTGCCACAAGGATCTTATCCCACCTTCTAAATGTACAAATATAAGACTCTCACTTATAAACAACAGGTGAATATGTAAATGAAGGTAGGAAGGAATTAGCTGAGGAAACTGGGCTCACCCCCCAGCCCAGGAGGCCTGAAACTCACTCAAGATGCTTGAGGCTTAATAAATACTTGGTCTGCGAAGGTAAGTTGAAATTTACATGAAAAAATTTTAAGCTATTTTCTTTCTTATCTTATGAGAGATTACAGGGTTCACTTCTGGCCCAGCAATGTAGGCTGGCTACTTCCCAGCATACTAACAGCACAACAGGCCTAACCAAGCCACCAATAGTTGTGGGTGCCTGTGGAAGTACTAAAGGGGATAGTCTTATCTTGATGTGCTTGCATTGCTAGCAATAATGATATAATAAGTTTAAAACCAATATACAAGTATTAGTTATAAGTAGGTTAGGAATTGAATTAAGAAGATGATTGCAGAGAATGGGCAAAGGAAAACAGAAACAGGAGAGAAGTGGATTCAGAAGAACCCTGAACCTAGCATATCATGCTGCTGGAGCTCCTTTAAAACTGAAGTTCCTGGAATTTCATTCCTCCCCCAGCTCCACTCCAGAGGTCTCTCAGCAGGCCAGGCTCCCTGGAAAGGGCAAACAGAGAGGGAGTACTTTTGTAAAGTTAGATATGCAGAATGTTTAAACTTTGCTAAAAAAGGCAAGATTTGCTCCAGATAAGGAGTTAAAATATCTCTTTTCTTCTGTCACCATGGTAGGACCAGAAGTGTCTGAACAACAAGCTTCTTGAGTATTAGTTGTCACTCCTGTGACTTGTGTGCTGGCCAAATCGGGGTCTTCTCTGACATCCCGCTCTCCGACTGTTTTTCACCATCCCATACTCCGTGTTAAAAATCATAAATACTTTAGAGCAGCGGTTCTCAACCAGTGGATCACGACCCCTTTGTAAGAATGAAAATATATCCTGCATATCAGATATTTACATTACGATTCATAACAGTAGCAAAATTACAGTTGTGAACTAGCAACAAAAATAATTTTATGATTAGGGGTCACCACAGCATGAGGAACTGTCTTAAAGGGTCACAGCATTAGGAGGCATTTAGGAAGGTTGAGAACCACTGCCTTAGAGTAATAAAAGAAAAAAGTAAATCCATCCAATTAACATAGTTAAAGAAATAGTTTAGTCAGGAAAATGCAAGCACAGCAAGAACCGTATCAAAATTGTTTGCCTTTCGCTCATGAGATTTATGGTTAAAACGTTGGTGTATAAACTAAGAATGGAGCTGGCCTGGGACACAACGCTGCATGCAGACTCCTGGCTCAGCTAGCTCTTAAACTGTACCTTTGTCTCTTGTTTTTTTCATTTTCTTTGTCCTCTGGTTTAAACCAAGCCACTGGGAGGGAACCCATAGCATTGTTGGGGTTGGTACCCAACAAACAGTGTCTTTAACCCTGAAGACCTGTGTCGCTATCCCTACTTACTACTATTGGGAACTGTCTGATGGGTGCGATGGCTTCTTGGGTTTCTGTGTTGACTGTACCTTGTGACTTCTTGAGGATCTATACAAAAATACTTTGGCAGGGCCCTAACCCATGCTAATTAAAATTCCATCTCTGGGTATGAGATGGGGCTGTGGGCATTTTAAATGAGTGATTTCTACCTACAGCCCTGGTTGATGCCCCATGGGGAACAGCTATGGAACTTCCCAGGAGTCAGGTGAAGCAGCCCCACCTTTCCTGCAAGGTAACAGCTATGGGACTTTCAATTCTAAGAAAAGTCCTCCATAAAAAGCTGTCTTTGCCCTTGCCAAATTGTCTTCTATGATTCTCACCATCCTTATGTCCCAAGTACCTGGTTGCTGGCTTGATACATTGGCCTTTGGTGGGGACGGACTGGCTGGGCTAAACCTGTTTTCCCCTTCAGGGTTAACGATGTTCCTGCTGTGGCACTAACACCCATGTCACACTATGCTGGCCTCTTCAGGGATGATATTCTAGGCTTGCATGCCTAGACTCCATGTTAAGCCTAAGAAGTATTACAGAAAGGAATGAACTCAGATTTGAAGAGGAGAAGGCAAGTGCCATGCAGTGAAGTGAGGAATATCCACTACAAATATTTTGCATAAGTATTGCAAAACAGGTCAGCTGGGACTATCCCAAAGATGCTACCTTGGTCCGCATTCAGCAAGGAGAGACATTTTGCTTTTCATCCCTATGCTCTAACTAAATCTTTTGATAAGACAGGTTTTCTGCATAGATCTAATAGAGGAAGACATGCAATATTAATTGTGTGGAAAGAGAAGAAATAATGTTTCAGCTGTATTTGATATTCCTGATGGTTTTAGGTGGTGCCACAGAAGCTACATTAAGCAGATGTTGAATCACAGTAAGAAAATGATTTCCTTTTCTGTTATTTTTTAATCCTTCTGAGTATACCAAGATACAAGTCTCAGTTTGTTGCTAAACAACTTTCCGGCACTTGATATCTCTTTTTAATAAAACATTTAAGGAACAATGGTAATCAGCTAGAATTAGGAACATAGCTTAGTCTTCATTTGTATTTATTTATATGATATCTTTTATTCGTAACAAGCAATAATGTTTTTAAATTTGTTGTAGTAATTTAAAGCTTCTTTATAAATTACATTTGCTTAAGAAAATATGTGTTGATTTAAAGAGATAATAAAACTGGTAGCACACATATATAGCAAAAATTATGAAGGGGATATATTACTTTAGCTGAAAATTATGCTACTTTCTTTTAGAGGTGAGCATGTTTTTTAAACAGATCTCATTGCCAACGTGGTCTTAGGGAGAACATAAGATGCATTGTATCTAATTTTAAAAACTTAAGTAATTATTTTATTTTATATTTTATTTACTTTATTTTTATTTCTTGAGAATTTATTTCTTTATTTCTTAATTTCTTTTATTTCTAGAATCTTACTCTATGCACCCTGGCTGTCCTTGTTGCTCACAGCAACCTCAAACTGCTGGGCTCAAGTGATCCTCCTGCCTCAGCCTGTTGAGTAGCTGGGAGTACAGATGCTGTACACTGTGATGCCAGCTAATTTTTCTATTTTTGGTAGAGTTGGGGTCTTGCTCTTGCTTTGACTGGTCTCATACTCCTGAGCTCAAGTAATCCTCCTGCCTCAGCCTCCCAGGGTGCTAGGATTACAGTCATGAGCTACCTCACTTGTCCTATTTACTCATTCATTTATTTTGAGATAGTCTTACTCTTTTTCCTAGGCTAGAGTGCCATGGTGTCAGCCTAATTCACAAGAAACCTCAAACTCTTGGGTTCAAGCAATTCTCCTGCCTCAGTCTCCCAAAAAGCTGGGACTAGAGGTGCCTGCCAAGACACCTGGCTAACTTTTTCTATTTTTAGTTAACTGTGTCTTGCTCTTGTTCAATCTGGTCTCAAACTCCTGAGCTCACGCAATCCTCCTCAGTCTTCTGGAGTGCTAAGATTACAGGTGTGAGCCGCCACACCTGACTAGTAATTAATATTTTAAATCTAAATTCACCTTTGATTTGTTATGCACACCTTTTCCTAACTTTGTTTTCAAATGGAAGCCCTTAATAACTATTTTGGTTATCTATAATAATTTCTACTTGCTTTAAATATTCATACTGGAACTGGGAGTTTTTAAATAAGCTCAAAATAGGTTTTCTTAATGTGAACAGGTGTTCAGTTTAATGATAAATTGTGAAAACTTTATGTGCTTTATACCTATGTGGCCAATTTACAATTTGGGTCACTTTGTCCTCAGTTAATCAAGATGTTCTATATTGACATTGCCCTCTTAGGTAATACATTTTTGGCCAACGTCCTTACTTATTTCCCAGTGAAAATTGAGATTGGACGATGATTATGTAGATTTGGACCATCTGATTCTACTGTGGAGCTGAGGTAAAGCCTGAGTAATCCTACAGCGTAGTAGATTCAGGTTACATCTCCACGCAGTACGTGTGTATACAGAGAAGAAATTACACTGTCAAAATAAAATAATGAAATAAATATAACTACTTTCAGAAAATTTGGTGAAAAGAGAAAAATTGCCCATAAGCCCACCATTTTAACACTATCACTGTTATGACTAGGTTGTATTTCATTCTGTTACTGTGTCTGTGTGTGATAACTTTTAAATATAATTTCAGACTTACTGAGAAGTTGCAAAAGGAAAACAAAAAACTCTGACACACTCACCAGAGTTTCTGATTGTTAGTATTTTGCTGCTTGTTTGCCTTATCATTCTCATTGTTTCTCCCTCTCTTTACACAGTTTTTTCTTTTCTCTTCTTTTCTTTCTTTTTTTTGAGACAGAGTCTTACTATATCACCCTCAGTAGAGCACTATGGCGTCGCAGCTCACAGCAACCCCAAACTCTCGGGCTTAAGTGATTCTCTTTGTGTCAGCCTCCCAAGGCTAGAACTACAGGCACCACCACAATAGGCACCCGCCTATTATTTTGTTGCAGTTGTCATTGTTGTTTTAGCAGGCCCAGGCCGGGTTCAAACCCTCCAGTCCTGGTGTATGTGGCCAGCACCCTAACCACTAAGCTACGGGTGCTGAGCCTACAGTTTTTTTCTGCGAGTGGTTTCCATTCATCATGTTCCTTCATGAGTGTGTTGTTTCCCAATAACAAGAATATCCTTTTTTATATGGTGGCCATACAGTTCATGAGCAATTTTTGCACACTTCTAAATTGCACACAAACTTCACGGCCACCCTGTATAACCATAACATAAATATCAAACTTTGGAAAATTATTATAGATATAAATACATTATCTAATCTACAGCCCATATTCCAGTTCCTCCAAGTGTCTCAATAATGTCCTTTATAGCAATTGTTTTCCTACCCCAGCATCCAATCCAGAACTGTACATTGCATTTACTGGTGATACTCGTTAGCCTTCGTCCATGTGCATAGTTCCTTTGCCTTTCTGTACCCTTTACGACATCAATATTTTTGAATCTTTAAGCCAGCTATGTTGCAGAATGTTCCTCAGGTTGAGTTTGCCTGGTTTGCCTGACGTTTTCCCATGACTGATTGCTTATTTATCACAAAGCTGTAAATATTCAAATACCATAAGTTGTTCCATGTTGTTTAGCAGTCTTAACTATCGGCTTCAACTTAATTATTTCATAAGATAGTGTAGATATAGCAACACTATAAGGAACAACCTTAGAGCCTTTTGTATGTTTTAGATTATTTCCTTAAAACATAAGATCCAGAACTGGGTCAGTGAATATGCACATGTTTGTTAAGTATACGATATAAGTTTTCAAATTGCTTTCCAAAGAGGCTCTGCTAGTCACAAGATACAGGATTACAGCATTTTATTTTTCTGCATTCATTTAATAATCATTTAAAAATAGCAATTTGGGCTCAGCACCTGTAGCTCAAGCGGCTAGGGTGCCAGCAGCATACAATGGAGCTGGGAGGTTCAAAGCCAGTCCGGGTCTGCCAAACAACAATGACAACTACAACCAAAAATAGCGGGGTGTTGTGGCAATCACCTCTAGTCCCAGCTACTTGGGAGGCTGAGGCAAGAGAATTGCTTAAGCCCAAGAGTTTGAGGTTGCTGTGAGCTGTGATGCCCCAGCACTCTACCAAGGGCAACAGCTTGAGACTCTGTCTCTAAATAAATAAATAAATAAAAATAGCAATTTACATTTATTGTATTTGGATTAATTTAAGGGAACTATTTTCTTCTTGAAGTTTTCCAATAGTATTACTTTTGGCTTCGTAAAGTTCTGGGTGCTTATAAGTTATTGTGCCTTATGTTCTGGACCACCATCCTCACAGTAAGCCCAAACTGCTTAGCATTGCTTTGCTGGCCTTCCATGACCTGGCCAGTGCTTCCCTCCTCAGCCCGATCACACCCCATCTCCCAATGGCACCTCCTCACACGTTACCCTCCACTTACACTGTTTGCAGTTCACTAGGGACCCCAGGTTCTTTCTTGCCTTTGGCCCTTTGCACTATAAGGCAGGAAACATAATTTCTCTCCACCCTTCATAGTTCTTAGCTAGGACAAACCCCTGTGACAGAGGATGGATTAACACAGATTACTAACATGTATACCCCATGTATACAAGGAAGATACCCAGGCCATGAGTAATTCTCAAAAAGTGGCTTTGAACTCAGGCTTATATAGTGTCTTGGTCTATTTTGGTTGCTCTGACAGAGTATCACACACTGGGCATCTGGAAGGGGCCTTCGTGCTGCCTCATCCCATGGCAGAAGGAGGAAGGGCAAGAGGGCATGAGCAAGGAAGAAGGGCTGAACCCATTCTTGCAATAAACAACCCACTCTGTGATAACGACATTAACCCATTTGCCAGGGCAGAACCACCATAACCCAATCACCTCTTAAAGTTGCCACCTCAAAATAGTGTTGCATTGGAGATTAAGTTTTTGACACATGAACTTTGGGGGACACATTCACCATGGCACATAGCATTTTAACAAAGAAGAATCAATTTTTAGAGAAGTGACAGACAAAGGAAAAGGACTTTGAGTCTCTGGGGATGGTAAAATGCAGGAAGGCAAATAAGTGGAATTTGTTATATATGTTTTTCTGGTGCTATCTCCAGGCTGATAAGGCTCTAAAACTATCTCTGTTGATCTATCTATGTTCTTCCTGGTAGAGAAGGGAGGAGAGATACTTTTGCCAAAGTAAGTTTATGTCCTGGCTTTTAGGTGAATGGGAAGAGAAGAGAGCAATTCTTATATATGCTTCTCAATTGCCTTTAGCTGAAAATAATTGTGACAGCAAAGTGGCATATTTTAGGGTTGCATATCCTGGTCTCATGCTTCTCCTCGCCCCCAGCCCCTCTCCTTCCCATCCTCTATCTTTTCTTCCACCCACTCTGGCTGACATCACACTTGGAGGTTTCTGCTGGAATATCGCTTATTATTCTCATGACACCCTTCCCTGCTCCCAAAGATAGGAGGTAGTTGTCCCCTGTGCACTCCTGCAGTGCCTGTACCTACCTTTTTCTCACCCCAGATTGTGATCCATCTCTATCCATTTTCATCTGCTTGCCTGTAGCACTTGGCACAATGGTCAATATCAATGGTCAATGGTCAATTTTCTGACCTAATAAAAAATAAGTCTTAAATCACAGGATGACATATCAAGGAAACTTCTTTGCCATTTATTTCTGCCCCCTTTTGTGTTCTATTGGATCTCAGAAGTCATATCCAGGGCCATGACTGTCTCTATTATATTAGGGTATAGTGTTCTTTACTGCCTTCACTATAATATTTCTCTGCCTCACTCCTGGGGCAATAAAGATTGAGCCCCCAGCTAAGCAGTTCACTGACTGTGGGAAAAGTGAAACAGGAAATTGGAGTGGTAGCAAATAAGGGATGATGGAGAAATTCATTTTCAAAATTTCATGCTCTGATGTGGCCACACATTCTGCATATTTGCTGAAAAATCACCTAGTGAATCACTGTTCAATACAGTAGTCTCTAGGCATGTGTGGCTACTAAAATTAAAACCAGGCATAGAGCCGGCCACATACACGGAGGCTGGCGGGTTCGAGCCCAGCCCGGGCCTGCTAAATAACAATGACAACTGCAAACAAAAAATATCCAGGTGTTGTGGCAGGTGCCTGTATTTCCAGCTACTCAGGAGGCAAGAGAATCACTTAAGCCCAAGAGTTTGAGGTTGCGTAAACTGTGATGCCACGGCACTCTACTGAGGGCAACATAGTGAGACCCTGTCTCAAAAAAAGAATAGTAATAATGAAATTAAATTAAAACAAAATTAAAAATTCCGTGTCTCAGTCAGACTATCTCAAGTGCCTAGTATCCACATGTAGATGGTGTCAGCTCTGTCCTGTGGGCTGACTGCTGTCCTCGTTCTTTTCGTTCTTGCTTGGAAATATCACAGGCAGAGCCAGATGGCAGACAGGAAGCAGTTCCGCACAAACAGCTTTTATTGCAGAGACGGAGGAAGGGCTACAAAGTGAAAGTACATTCCAGCGAGGGGAATCCCCTAATGTTGGTTCTATAGAAATATATGGCACAGTTATACATTTGTTATGTTAGTATTCACACGCTGTATTTTTCTAACTTACCTTCTTTATCTTGTACCTCATAAGCTCAAGATATATATAAGAAATAGTCTAAAATAAATGAGAAAGAATGAGGGAGGGGTGGGGAAAGGAAAAGCAGAGAGGGGGAAGGAGCGAGGGGAGTGGGGTCTTGGTGTGTGCCCCACCTTTTGGGGGCAAAACACGATTGTACGAGGGACTTTACCTAACAAATGCGATCAGTGTAATCTGGTTTCTTTTCTTTTCTTTTCTTTTTTATTAAATCACATAACCTGGTTTCTTATACCCTCAATGAATCCCCAACAAACCCCCACTCCCACCAGAGGCTCTGATAAACAAAGGGGACAGACAACTGCTGGGGAGACACCAGCACGTTGGTGTCTCCTTCCCTTCGCACTTATGACTGAATATGGAACCCCTATTTCCTATGCCTAGGTCAAGTTCATGTAAGTTTCCTAGGCCTCAATTCCTTGAATGGACTGTGTCCATTCATTAATACATTCATTTGCCTTGCCCCATCGAGAAAGAGACTGAGTCCATTCATTTCCTGGCCTCATATAGAAGGAAGCCATGCACCTATATATAACCCTAAACAAAGAGCCCGAAGAGGGAGACAGAGACAGAGAGAGAGAAAGAGAGAGCTTTTCTCTGCCAACTTGGGTTTTCTCTCCCTACCAGAAGCTTTGGTGTTTTTGTATTCTTTTCTATAAATAAATCCTGTCTTACCACTGATCTCTGGTCTGCAGATTTATTCTTCAAATCACCAAGACCAACAACCTACTGAAGAGGAATTTCCAGTATCAGTGTTTGGGAGTACTCTCTGTGGAACTGACACTTTGAGCAGAAACCTGTGAGCAGGAGACAATCATCCAAAGATTTAGTAGCAAAGAAAATTATAATGGCTGCCTCTGCACATTTCATAGTAATTATTTACTAAGCCATTAGTCAAGCAATGTGCCAAGCACCTTCTATGCATCATGTTGTTATCTTTCATCCACCTTTAATATAGGTGTTATTATTCTTCGTTTTAACAGATGCAACTGGCAGTTAACGAGATTAATGATTTGTCAGGGCCACATAATCTGAGGGAAATTGGACTTGAACAGAAAGTTTGAATCCTGAGTTCAGACCTGAGTTCCAGATCACTAGGCTATTGACATTTACTTACACATTTGGACCTTATTCTGATGACCCTATTAGGGAGACTTCCTTTGTTTTTCTTAAGAATGGTTATATCCTGGCAGTAGCTATGTAGATCAGTAATGACCTGTAACTAAGAGTAGATATTTATTAATTGATTCACAGAATAATTTTTTGATGGAAAGGATACATGTTCTCATTTCCCTACTGTGGCTGGTACATAACTAGGTCCCAGATATCTGGGAGCTTACTAAAACGCAGAATCTTGGACCCCATCTGGAATCAGATTCTCTGCACCTGGAATCTGCTCTCATAACCACCACTCTAGGTGTTTTTAATGCATACCAAAAAACCTCTCTCTATGACGTGTAAGACATTGTTGACTATCTACACAAGAGCCATTCTCTTATTTGTCTTATTAATAGAATTCTGACTTTGTTGCTTTGCTGTTGGGATGAGCTACTCTAGAAAATCGTGCCCAGGCTTAGCAAGTGAATCAAGATTAACGTAAAATAACCATCTCAGATTCTTTCTCTGGGTAGGGACTCATTTTTGCCAAAAGATTTAAAAATATGTCTCCTTGGGACCATCTGGGAAATGGTTTCCTTTCCGCCTAAGAAAAAGGAAAACACACAAAGATAGGAATTGCTTGTGTGATCCCTAGAGCTTTTGAAAAGCAAGTGCGTAGAACAGGTGTCCTCAAACTTTTTAAACTGGGGGCCAATTCACTGTCCCTCAGACTGTTGGAGGGCCGGACTATAGTTAAAAAAAAACAACTATGAACAAATTCTTATGCACATTGCACATATCTTATTTTAAAGTAAAAAACAAAATGGGAACAAATACAATTCACACGGAAGCATGTGGCCCCGCAGGCTGTAGTTTGAGGACCCCTGGTGCAGAAGAATACATAAGCCTGGAGGCCTAGCTGAGAGCCTCTCAACCCACCTGGAGTCCTGGAGTCACTTCCCTCGAAATATCCTGGGGTTTTCCTTTTTTCTTTTTTGAGTCAGAATCTTACTCTATTGTCTGGGCTAGAATATTGTGGTGTCAGCCTAGCTCACGGTAACCTTAAACTCCTGGATTCAAGCAATCTTTAGCCTCAGCCTCCCAAGTAGTTGGGACTATAAGCACCTGCCACAACCAGTTTTCTATTTTCAGTAGAAACAAGGGTCTCACTTTGCTCAGGCTGCTCTCTAACTACTGAGCTCAAGTGATCCTCCTGCCTGAGCCTCCCAGAGTGCTGGGAATATAGGCATGAGCCACCATGACTGGCCTCTAGATTTTCTGTTGGTTGTTCTGATGTTTACAGGCAAGACAATGCTAATTGATGCACTGGACACGAGGCAGAATTTTTCTAAAGAAGAATTATGCCTTTGATATAAACTAAAGTTTTAAACGTGTCAAGTTTTTGAGATATTACACATTGAGTAAAATCAAAAAGTATACCTGACAAAAATGTGAGAAAATTATTGATGGGTATGGATCAGTGTAGATAAACTTGGGGGGAAGATGATAACAAAAGCCATTTTTAGGAGATATAACAAAAATACTTGGCATAGGCCAAGACCCCTAGCTCCTTGAGAGGTTCACTAAAAAATCAACTTGCAAGATAAAGATTAATTAAAGAAAAGGCATAAAAATTTATTCAATGCGTATATATGGGAACTTTCAGAATGAAGACCTAAAGACGCCCATATTTATGAAGACCATAAAATTCTCCATTTTTATGTTTTTGGTTAATGAAGTACAGATAGCCATGTAGAAGTATAATTAGTCAGAAAGGGGATGATCTAATGCTGTGGTCCCTAACCCCTGGGCTGCTGACCCAGTACCAGTCCATGGCCTGTTAGGGACTGGACCATGCAGCAAGAGGTGAGCAGCGGGTGAGTAAGCAAAGCTTCATCTGTATTTATAGCCACTCCCCATCATTCACATCACTGACAGAGCTCCATCTCCTGTCGGATTAGCAGCGACATTAGATTCTTGTAGGAGTGCAAACCCTACTGTAAACTGTGCATGGAGGGATCTAGGTTATGGGCTCTGCATGAGAATCTAATGCCTGAGGATCTAAGGTGGAGCTGAGGTGATGATGCTGGCACTGGGACCACCTAGTTGCAGGAAAACAACATCAGGACTCCACTGATTCTACATTGTGAGGAGATGTATATTATTTCCTTATATATTGCAATATATTGTAATACATTGTAATATATTGCAATATATAAATTGTAATAATAATAGAAATAAAGTTCACAACAAATGTGCTTAAATCATCCTGACACCATCCTTCCAAGCCCTGTCTGTGGAAAAATTGTCTTCCTTGAAATGGTTCCCAAAAGATTGGGGACCACTGATCTAATGTTAATAGACAGAGTGAGGAAACCCGGCAAGGCCTTTCAACAGGGGTAAAGTTTTGAAAAAGGTCAGAGAAATGTTTTATGAGTTGTCTTTAATACCCTCTCCTCCTTTTGGGGTATTAAAACTTGTATTCCTTCCCTAGGCCAGTGATCAAAGTGGCAGAGATATTTTCTTTATTATTTGTTCTCTATTATGTTAAATCACAGAAGGTGGCCCACCAGAATTGACTGGACAAGGGTCACAAGATTGTTGTCATCGGAGATCAGGTCAAGACAACCCAAGACTGAAACCAACTGTCATAGGGACATAGGACACCAGTCAGATATGGTCACATAGACCCAAGCCAAAGCACTGAATCCTCCTCCTTTAGGCAGACGGTGGTCATTGAGATGCTTACCCACTGCCCTTCTCACCTGCTGGCAAATTAATCAATTTCACTTTTGTTTTCCTCAAGCCACCTGTCCTCATTCTTTTGGGACAAGTGCTGAGCTTTGGGTACTAGCCTGCCTGTTGAGACCCCCCTCCACCTCTCTGAGCATGTGATCCTTCCTTGTGGGTGACAGGCAGGTCCCTATCTGGAATGGGGGGTCTCATGGCCTCCAGTCAAGGCTGGTCAGATCACTTCCTCATGGCCAGTTTTTACACAAAATTTTTTAGGTGTTATGATTAGATTTGGCAAAAAGGGGGTTCTGATTTCTATGACTGGCATTGGGGGAGAGAAATTCTAGTTTCTATGGCTAGCCTCGGAGAAGGATGGGGCTAAGAGACAGAGGGCAGAAGATGAAAAACTTACTTAAAAGTAAGAGGCTGCTTCTCAAGCCTTGATTTTGGAGTATTGTTTTCTGAGTCCCAACAAGTTTATAGGAGGTGGTCTCCAGTTTACCCGCCACAGATGAAGAAAGGATAATTATAATCAAAAATTTTTGAAGGAGTAAAGAAATAAAATATGAACAACATTGTCTGCAGAGAAAATCAGCAGTTTATATGTTTTGCTTCTTCAATGGGAAGCTCCTGCAATCTGCTGTGATGGGGGTGCTGCAAGGTTGGGACTGGGCTGGAATAGGGGGACACATTTCCCCTTTCTCCTCTGGAAAACTGACTACAAATAAAAAATAAATAGGTGTCAAGCTCAGTAAAATTCGAATCTCCCATCCCAACCAGTTGATTTTCCTGTTTTCTTTCTCTGGCCTTTGTGTAATCAGCCACTCGGTATGTGGGCTCCCTGTGAGATTGGAAATAGGCATTCTCACATAGAGACCCCCCTCCTTAACTAGCTCTAAAATTCTTTTCATCTAAAATCCTGGGACTCCTGAGTTTGAAGTCCCAGGATTTTAGATGAAGCAGAAATGACAAAGGAAGCTTAATACAAAGACCGATTTTCATCCTCCTTATGTGCTGCCACTTAAAAAACAAAAGGAAGAATTTGGAAAGGAGCTTTCTTCTGTGTGCTGGATTGTGTTTGGAAGGTTGCCAAAGCATGGAAAGGTCAACACACATGTGGCTCTGAAGGCCACATTCACATATACATAATGAAGAGAATTAAGGTATGAAACTTGGGTCTTTCCCAGACCACTCTCATTCCAATCATTTGTATCCCTCAGGCGCAAATGACCTGGGCTTGACACAACTCACTAATTTACACTTCATGAATAGCTCCATACAGCAGAGTCATCAGATATTTGAGGAACATGAGCATTTTATAACCTCCATGGTGAATACCAGTTGATTGTGCAGAAATGGTGTACCATATATGGAAGGCTCTGTGTTTGATGCGGTGATTTTAAAAAACTTTTGGTTCTTCTACTTACTTGTGACCAAGAGTTAGATGACTAGTTCTGGGATATCCTTCAAGGGCTTCTCCCACCGTAACTATTTTATTGACATCCAAGACAAAACATTTTCTGGTGATGAGGCAGAGATTAAGAAGACAACAGCAATCTACTCTCAAGTAACACTTGTATGTAACTGAATACAGTTTCTACCCTGGTGTTGGAACAGCTCCGCTGCTTAAAGTTTGATGTTTGGAGTTTGCTGAGCACTTTGATGACATATCAGTCAACATGTATCCAGAAATTTATACACAGGCAGTCCCTGAGTCATAGCATCCGACTGACAGGCAGTCCCTGAGTTGCAACATCTGACTGAAATATGACTCACACTTACAAATGGAGGCTATTGCAGGTAATCAGTAAATGTACCTGTTCCAACTTACATACAAATTCAATTTAAAAGCAAAACCTACAGGATGTATCTTGTTCATAACCCAGGGACTGCCTGTACTGAGATGCTCGCTTCCTTGAAACAAAAAAATGAACTTTGTATTACTTTTCTATTGCTGCAAGAACAAACTGTCACAATTTCAGCAAATTAAAAGACATAAATTAATTATCTTATAACTCTGGATATCAGAAATCTGGCTTTTCTGCTTTTAAGGACTGACCAGGATAATCCATTATGTTCTCTCCATCCTTAACCTTAATCACATCTGTAGAGTCCCTCTGGCCATGTAAGGTAACATATTCACAGGTTCCAGGGACTAGGACATGAGTACCGGTAGGAGGCCAGTTTTCTGTTTAGCATAGGCCATTACATGGAAGTGTGCCAAACTCACAGGATGCCCCAGAATATGATCTCCTAGAGCTCTTGTTTTACCAAAGCACAGATCACTGAGAGTTTTTGGAATTATTGAAGTCTGCTCTCATCAACTGTTATTATTCAGAGATTTACACTTGAAACATATAGGAAAGCCCTTTTACATCAATAGCAAGGCTGTGGCCCTTCTCTTCTTGTAACAATGTGAGGGTTTTACATACTGTGTTGGGATGCACAATCTGAAGGGACAAGGTGTACATTTATTGAGTTTCTACTTTCCAGTATCCCTTCTACAATATCGTGTTTATATAGAGTAGCCCAGCTTATAGAGTTTATGAGCACATCTACCAAGGCAAGAGGAGAGTATAGTGGTCAAGGATTCCAGTACCCCTGGGTGCTGAATGTCTGTGTTTCTCCTCCAGATATGCTTCACCCAGGGAGGCCTACCTTTCTAAATTGTATATAATATCAGCCAGACTCCTCTGTGCTCTGCTTTTGGGTTGAGTATGGTCCATAGAAGCCATGAGCAGGAGCATGATGAGTGCTGGGTGCAGTGCCTCACCCGTAATCCTAGTACTTTGTGAGGCCAAGGCAGGAGAATCTCTTGAGGCCAGAAGTTTGACATCGGCCTGAGCAGCTCAGCAAGACCCTATCTCTGTAAAAGATTGAAAAAGATGTGATGAGAAATTGTTCAAGGGATATATTCTGTCAGTTCCTTTTGGGCCACAGTTTGGCTATGTCTGTTTTTCTCTACCTAAGAGGACAGCTTCTGTAGGGTGTCTCCTCTCCCACCCTTCAGGCCTCTTAGAATCCAGTAAGTGCCCCTCCCTTTGTCCCTGGAGGTCTAGGGGTGGTATGGCTTGCTCTGGTGCTAATCCTCGGGTGCTAATTATCGCTGCCCACACCTTAATCAATATCACTTTCATTAAATTCACCCAAATGACCCTGTTTGTGCCAACTGCCTCTTGCCAGGGCCCTAACTGACACACCTGGATATGCCATCATCTGTGGCCTTGGATGAATTATTTAATCTCCTTAAACCTCAGTATTCCCAATGTGAAATGGAAATAAAAAATAGCCTCTTCATGTGGTAGAGACCAGGACTAAACTATTTGACTCATATATAGCTGACCATTGTGTTTGGCACACACTGAACACTTAAAGGAGTTTTTGCTAAAATAAAAGAAATGAATTCTCTGAGAACTGATAGCTCTATCCAGATACACATGTTCCACCAAGTCATTTCTTAAAATGCACTTTACACTCCAACAAAAAAGACTTATTTTGTGCTAACTGTTAGTGATGTTGCTGAAAGGACCCAACCAGTCCTTGCCTACTGAGGGAGGTTCAAATTCAATCATCTTTCATTTATATTTGGATATCTCTGGAATTTTCCAGTATGACACTGAGATGTTGCTTTTTAGTTTTCTGGATATGGAATAATTTAAGTAATGTAAATAGAAAAGTTTTGACAATAGAATAGGTAATTTTTTGGAAATATAAGTCTATTGAGAAATCTACCCAGGCACACTAACTACTTCTCTTTACAAAGAGTTTACACAAGGATCTACTTACAGATATGAAGGATATCATGATAGAGTTTTTAAGAGGACATTCAACCTTTAAAAGGGGATGTTTATGGAATCAAGAAACAGATGAAATTGAAAAAACTGCAGGAGGTCCTTCAGTATTTTGGTACTTGATCCATGGTGGGAGACAGACAGAAAGAGATTAAGAATCGAAACTTTCAGGGTGTCAGCTTTTCAGACACCAGATGAAAAAACTATTTTAATAGTTGGCCCTATTACAGTCCTTGGTTTAAGACTGTACTTTAAAAGGTCCCTTTCAGAAGGAAGATAAGGCCCAGAGGGTATGATCTCTGAAACAATAGAGTGCTCTCAATAAAAGAAAGATGGAGACTTTCCCCGGATATCTTTGGTATTGACTTGGATGGATATGGAGAACATCCTCCTAAGAAAAGTATCCTAAGAATAGAAAAGCAAGAAACCAAGGTGTTTAATACTAATATGAAACCAGTAGGTGAACAACTACACTCCTGCCTAAGGGAAAAACATAATTAAATTTAAGAAGGGGCGGGGGGGGGAGAGGAAACGGAAAGGTAGGAGGGGAGATGGGGAAGAGGTAGAGAGTTTCATAAACTCTCATCTCATTTAATAAAGGGAGGGGGTTTGATAAACTCTTATAACAATATAGGGGTATATAGCACACTTCCCGGGTGAAGGGCAAAGTACAACTTGAACTTTACTTAATAAACACAAACAATGTAACCAAATCATAACTACCCTTATATGAATCCGAAATTAAAAAAAAAAAAAATTTGAGAGTGAGATAAAGAAGAGAAGGGAGGGAGCCAAGGTGTTGGGTGAGGGATCCACGAGAGCCCTGACAGGTGGCTGGAGTCATAGGTGTTGAGTTGTTTGCCTTGCTGTGACGTGTTTGCTATTTCCTGAAATCTAGCCCCCCAATACCTGGAGGTTTGAATCTTTCCCTAAGGTTTTAACAAAACCAGTTAAACACACAAAGGTCTCATCTGCATGATTTTCACAAGAGGGAAAGGGCAGTATAGTTCACATCTGAGTCAAAACACATCAAAGACAACAGCAGAGGGTAGGGAAGTGAGGGTTCATTTTACTTGTGAACTGGATACCCAGAATTGGTAAAGCTTTATCTCTGTGTATGTCTGTGCAGGCGTGTCAGAGAGAGATTGTTGCAACCCAGCCAGGTTTCACTGCCTGCTGCTCAAGAGGAAACCAATAAAAGGGACAGCAGGGGGTTGCAGCAGAGAAAGATTTTAATATTGCAGGCTCCATGCAAGGAAATACGGGTATTTCTCAAATTTACCTTCCTGAAAATTTGGGAGAAAAAGTTATTAAAGATATTGGAGGGTGGGGGCGGCAAGGACCTGAGAATTGGATTTGCTGATGGTTGAATTCATAGGATTGGGAAACAGAGATGATCTTCTCAGTAGGAGATTTTTGGGGTAGGGAGGTCTCAAAGCTGTCGGATCCATTCCCACACCTATCCACAGATATGTTTGACATCAATGGGTCAGTCTGGAATGCAGTCTGAAATATACTTTGAAGACCAGCTTTAGGCTTTGTAATAGTAATGTTACCTACAGAAGCACAAGTCTTGGCTTTACATAAGACCACCCTTAGGCTTTGTAATAGAAATGTTATCTACAGAAGCACAAGTCTTGGCCTTTATAATGGCAGTATTAGCTATAGAAGTAGTAGAAGTCACAAATCTTCTGCCTATTAGGGAGGATAGTATCATTAAACAGTAACCAGTTATAGGAGTAAGGAAGTTAAGGAACAGTGACTGGCTAATACCTGGCTATATCTATATTTTTATAAAAATCAGACTTTAATTACTATTTATACCGGTAGTGTAAACCTATAGCCCATGGGCCTCATGCTTATCTGTGGTGTCAGATGTCATGAAAAGTATGCAGGGGCTTTTTTTGCTAATCAGCTTTCCATAGTGGTTGTATATTTATTGTGTGGCCTGAGACAACTCTTATTCTCCCAGTTTGTAGCAGAGAAAAGAAAGGCTGAACACCCTGGATTTATAACTTATGGCTCTATTTGTTTTTAATATAGATGGCTTCAAGATTAGCATTTGAATCAGTGGACTGAGTAAGGAAGATCCTCACTCACTGGAGTGGACAGGCACCACCCAGTTTGCTGAGGCCCAGATGGAACAAAGAGGCAGAGCAAAGGTGAATTTTCTCTTTCTCTTTCCTGGGACGCTCTTCCTCTCCTGCCCTTGGACATCAGAACTCCAGGCCTTTGGACTCAGAGACTTAAACTAGCAGTCCCTGATGTTCTCAGACAGGAAGTTTCACCATCAGCTTCCCTGGTTGTCAAGGCCCCCAAACTTGAACTAAGCCATGCTACCCATTTCCCTGGCTTTCCAGCTTGCAGATGGGTTATCGTGAAACTTCTCAGCTTCCACAGCTGTGTGAGCCAATTCTTCTAATAAATCCTTTCTCAAATCTATCTATCTATCTTTATATATATGACTGCGATATATATATATATATATGCACATACACCATATACATACATATACCATATACATACATATATACACACAGATACATATATACACATACATATACCCCTTACATATACATATGCCCTATATATATATACAGATATGTAAATATATATCTCTTATATTTCCTCTTATTATAGGCATCTACATGTTTTACGATGATCATCAAACCTGTGAATTTTTACTGATCACAACAGTGGCTAAACTTTCACAGTTTGCAATGATCCCAAGTATCTTTGTGGGGTTTCTGTAGGGCTTGAGGTTTATGTCCAATGCTTAAGACTTCATATTTTCCTTTAAGTTCAGAAAGGTCACATACATGCATAAAGCTTTGGTGTTGTAAGCCTTTGCCAATCAAAGATTCCAGATGCTTTTAGGCTACCTGCAGCAGAAGTGTTGATATTGGAAAATCTTTCAGACTCACCTCTTAGCTTATTTAAAGGATATAAATAATTGAATATATTCAATTATTTATATTGAATATATATTTATATTCAATTTATCAATTTAGCAGTTTCCCCAATATAATGGAGACCTTTAATGGTAAGAGTGAACTTTTGATTGTCATTCATTATATTCCCTTGGCCTTATTATAGGAAAATTGCATCAAACATTTAATACCTACTTTCCTACAAGCCAGTGTACCCAAGGAGTTTATAGGTAAGTGAAAAGACAATTCAGGAAAATCCAAAATATATGTATGTGGAATAATCTGTATGTGACAGGTAATTTTATATGTCATTTTGGGTGGGCTGTGGTACTCAGATATTTGTTCAAACATTATTCTGGACATTTCCGTGAAGGATGTTTTTGTGTTTTTGGGATGAGATTAACATTTAAATCAATAGACTTTGAGTAAAGTAGATTGCTGTTTATAGTGGGGAAAGATCTCATCTAATCATTTGAAGACCTTCAGAGAATGAAGACTGACCACCCTTGAGTAAGAAGGAATTCTGCCAATAGACTGCCTTTGGATTCTCTGAGTCTCTAGCCTGCCAGTCTACACTGCAGATTTTGGACTCAGCAAACCTCTATAATCACATGAGTCAATGCCTTAAAATAATTTCTCTCTATATATACACATACTGTTGGTTCTGCTTTTCTGGAATAACACACTACCCAAGCCATTTTTATGTCTTGGAAGTAACATCTACAACAAAATATCTTGGTCAAGAATTTACATTTACTTTGCAATTTTATTCTTGATTATTCCAGATATAAATTTGGCCATTGTAGATTGATTTTTAAAATAGTCCAAGTAATTCTAGTTTCATCTCAGTCTCCTCAAGGAAAAGTTTCAGCTCTAAGCAATTGCCATACACAGCATTTATTGCAACAAATATTGTTTGAGTATCTACTTTGTACAGTAAGTGGCGAGGAAAGAGCAAGGAATAAAAGAGACAAAAAAATGCCTGCTTTTGTGTACTTTATACCTAGTGGAAAGAGATCAATAACAAACAAACTTATGCTATCCAGGTAGTGATAAAGGCTAAGAATAAACCTGAAGCACAGTTATCCTGCTGTAGGATGGGGAAGGATAAGATGAGGTAAGTTTGTACAGGTTTTATGTAGGGTATTTGGAGTAAGTGACATTTGAGTGGAGGCTAAATGGAGTGCAAAGAGTCATGCAGATTTATGAATGGGAAGGGTTCCTGACGGGAGCCATAGAGACTATGGTCTCGCCATTTTGTCTAAGCCTAATCTTAAACTTCTACTTCTGCTCCTTCAGGCCTGCCCCATTTCCCCGAGGGTCAGGCTGACCCAGCCTGCATCAAGGGTTGACAACTGCCATGGCAACATATCCTCCTTTGCTTAACGCTCCGCTTCTCCTTAGAAATCTCCCACCCATGACCTTTACCAGAGAACAATCTGTGGTTAGGGATCCTAGCAATCCAGCGGCCCTGATCATGTCAGCTAAGGGCTGTTTCCTTCTTCTTAACCCTATATAAGCTTCATTGTAAAAAATAAAATTTGAGACCTTGATCAGATTATAGACTTGGTCTTCTCTGTGTCTGGTTTGTCTCTCATCCAGGTTGACTTCCCCTCGGGCCCTTGTTGAACCCCCTGCTGGCCGGGGCAGGTTCCCAACCCCGAGAGCAGCAAGGACAAGGGTTCTGGGTCAGAAATGTGTATAGGGTGTTAGAAGAACATAAGGAGGGCAGTGTGTCTGGAGAGCCCTGACAGAGAGTGAAGAGGACAGAAGTTTGTTCTGGATGAGATAGAAAGCAAATGGAGTGCTTTGAGCACAAGGTTTACATGATTGAACTTAAGCTTCAGTAGATTATCTTAGGCTACTCTGGAGATTGTATGTGTGTGTGTGTGGTGGGATACAGGGGTTAAAAAGAGAAACTGGTGGAAGATTATTGCAAAATCCCACCAGAATATGATGATAGTGGGAATGGTAGAGTCAGATATGTTGCTATGGTAGAGCCAATATAACTGAAAAATAAAGAGAGAAGTCAAGGATGATTTTGTATTTTTTGACCTGAGCAACTAGAAGAATGACTTTATTGAAATGGAAAATTTCAGGTAAAGAGTAATTGTGTGTGTATGTGTGTGTGTGTGGGGATGTGATCAAGGAGCTGGTTTTGAGTAGGTTGCATCTGAGATGTCCCTTAGGCATCTGTATGGAAATGTCAAGAACGAAGTTAGATAGATGAGTATGGAACTCAAGGGTGAGGTCTCAGCCAATGATATGTATTTAGGAATTTTCAGTGAATAGGTGTTTAATAAAGTCATGAGACTAGATAAAATTTCCCAGATGGCAACTCTAGAAATTGAAAAGGAGAAATCTGAGGACAGAGTCTTGGGGTGCTCCAGTATATAGGATTCAGAAGAGGTTTTTTTTTAAAAATTGTTTTTGTTAAATCATAGTTGTGTACATTGATGCACTCGTGGGGTACAATGTTCTGGTTTCATATAAAATCTGAAATATTTTCATCAAACTGGTTAACATAGGCTTCATGGCATTTTCTTAGTTATTGTGTTAAGACATTTATATTCTACATTTAGAATTACATTCTACATTTAGAATAAGTTTCACCTGTTTCCTTCTAAGATGTACCGTAGGTATGATACCATCAATTACCCTCCCTCCACCCATCCTCCTCTCTCCCCTTCCCTCTCTTGCCCCTTTCCCCATATTCTTGTGCTGTAATTGGGTTATAGCCTTCATATGGGAGCTATAATTAGTTTCATAGTAGGGCTGAGTACATTGGATACTTTGTCTTCCATTCCTGAGATACTTTGCTAAGATGTTCCAGAAGAGGTTTTTTTAGCTGAGCTCATGATGGATATGCTTTTTTCTGATAAAGCTGGTTTAAAAACAAAAAAAAAAAAAAGAAGAAGAATATCAAATGAAGGAGATTGCAGAGAAGCAGCCAGTGAGGGGGAAGGAAAACCCAGGGAAGGAGAAGTATTGGAGGAGGGTTTCAAAAATAAGCCCTGATCTATGCACAGGTGCAGCAAAGCAAGGACTAAGGAGTAATTATTGACTTTCTCTAGCATTTATTAGTATCATGCAAACAGGAGTTTGAGTACAGTAGAGGAAACGAAGATTAATTAGAGCATGTTCAAAAGTAACATAAACAAGAGGACGTGTTGATAAAAATATAGGCCAGTCTTCTGGAATTTTGAGATAAAGTCAGTGAAGAATGAAGTCCTGGCAATGTTAGCCAGGAGGGATGTTTTTGTTTTTTTGTTTCTCAGGTTAGAGATTTAAGGACATGCATATGTTAATGGAGATGATCTGACAGAGCAGGTGCCAATGATAAGGAGGTGGTGAGAGGGAATGGAGTGAATCAGTGCCCAGAGTTAGATTTAGATAGGAAAGAAGGCAACGTGTGGGGTACAGATGCACATAGGTTAGTAGGTTTGGTGGTGGGAATGAGGGGACCTCTCTCTCATTAGTCATTTGATTTCAATGAAATAAAAGCTATAAGCCAAGAGAGAGGAAAGGAAGGATGAGGCGTTAAATGCCAGAAACTATTTTTTGATTGACTGTGCTTCTCTGTTTTCCTCAGCTGAGTGTAAGGAATTTGGAGCAGGGGCCTTTTCCTATCATCTTCTTCAAGCAGAAGATATTTACAATTAAGGACATTTTTTGCTTTATTTTTGGAAAAAGTTTGACCACGAACATCAGCCAGCCTTCCTGTTACTTAACCTACCACTCTGCTGTTCCAAGTACAAGGTCTGTCCCGTCACATTACTAATGGGTAATCATCCTGACCTTCTCTACCCAGACCTAGACACGGGATTATGAGTAAAACTATGCTCTAAATGTTGCACTGGCCCTGCTCACTCCTTTCTTGTTCTCAAAGGAATATCTAATCCCCAAACAGGTTAAGAACGCCTGCTTTAGAGTTGTCACCAGTGCTGATTTTTAAAATCTATTCCTTCTGGCAACTGACAAGTCAAAACAAGCAGCTATTGAGTACCCACCATGCTTGGAACTAATCTTTTGTAGGATGCACAATGTAAAGGGGGAAAAAAAGTCTGTTTTCCACAATTACTGAAGGAGAACTTCTTAAAATTCTTATACCCACCAGTAAAACTTTGAAACATCCTTTCAAAAGTATTTTACTTGATGCTTAAAATATTACTAATTAAGCAGTAATATTTTCATATGCCAGAGGGTGGCTTGAGGTTCAATGGCAATATTTTTGTTTCTTGGAAGAGTCTTTTTTTAGTTTGAATATCTGTATTTTCCTTACCAGCGCTGGTCCCTCTAGAACAGAGTGGGAAAATAGGAAGGAGGAAGGGAACTAACATTCAGCTCCCAATGTCTATAGGTTATTTAAATTTTAAAAGACTATTGTGAGACAGGTCTTTGAGTTTCCATTTTGTAAATTAGGAAACTATTATAATAAAACTAGTTCTAAACCACTTGGCATCATGGAAAGTTGTTAATTAATTATAGTGCTTGAGAAATTTTTGGAACTAAAACACTGTCCAATTTTACTGCAATGTGCCACAAGCCTTCCTGAATAGAAAATCTGCCCACTGTGTCTTGGCCTGGTATCCTGGCTCTGAGATTGTCTCACTCTACCAGCCTGCCTTAATCAAGGTCATTGAAAGCTATTCCCATCTTGCCAGGTGTGAGCAGCTGCTCCAGATTGGTGTTATCAGCAAATTTATTGAACTTGCTTTCTCTTCCATCACCCTGTGGATAACTCTGGCCCACAACCAGCCCTTGTGGATGGACACCCCTTGATAAATGTCCTCAGGATGACAAGAAGTCACTGATAGCTACTCTTTGATTGCAACTCTTCAGCCACTTGACAGCACTGTGATCCAAGCTATGTATTACTAGCTTGTTGAAAAGAAATGGCATGTGAAATGGTTCAAAAGCCTGACTGAAGTCTGAGTATATTATATCTATCGCTTCCCCTTTGTCAGTGTGCCAGAGAAAGAAATTAAATTTGTTTAGCTGGTTTCTTCCTCAAGGCAGGTTGGTAACTATCTCAGAGCTCTTATTTCATTTATTTGCTAATCAATGGATCATTTGTATTTTCCCACAAATTGAGAGTTTTACATGTCAACTAATGAGCAAACCTAACACTGTATTCTAAAAATCTTAAGACACCTTTAGATTATCTTTTTTATTTTTATTTTTTGGTAGTGATAGAGTTTCACTTTATGGCCCACAGTAGAGTGCTGTGCTTCACACAGCTCATAGCAACCTCCAACTCCTGGGCTTAGGCGATTCCCTTGCCTCAGCCTCCTGAGTAGCTGGGACTACAGGCGCCTGCCACAACGCCCGGCTATTTTTTTGTTGTAGTTTGTCCAGGGCTAGGTTTGAACCTGCCACCCTCAGTATATGGGGCCGGTGCCCTGCCCTTGGTATATGATTATCTTTTCTTGGATTCTCTTTTAACTCCATGAGATATGGGAATATGACCTCACTATCCAAGGAATAGTGAAAAGATTCCACAAGTGTTGTATTTAAACCCACTTCAAACAAATAACAACTAGATAAGAGTTGTCCATTTATTCCACTTCTGACTCTAATATTGCAGTGGAAAGAAGTGTCATTCACAGGAGATCAACAACTTTGTGTGATGGGGAGGACTGAGGGTGGGAGTGTATGTGTATGTATGTGAAAAATGATAGAGAGATAGAGAGAGAAAAATGATAGAGAGAGGGCGGCTCCTGTGGCTCAGCGAGTAGGGCGCCGGCCCCATATACCGAAGGTGGCGGGTTCAAGCCCGGCCTCGGCCGAACTGCAAAACAAAAAAATAGCCGGGCGCTGTGGCGGGCGCCTGTAGTCCCAGCTACTCG
>CAUYON010110709.1:0-26521 GCA_963573935.1 Arctocebus calabarensis | reverse complement strand
CTTGATCACTATATAAAGACATTAATACTCTACCTTTAATAAGTTTCGCCAGTACCCTGCTAAGATGCACCGTAGGTGTGTTCCCACTAATTGCCCTCCTTCTACCCATCCTCCCCCCACCCCTCCCCTCCCTTTCCCCTATTAACACCAAAAGTCTGTAGCTGAGGATCAACAATTATCATGTTTTTAGTTTCTCCTTTTATACTGTAGCTTAAATAGTCATTATGTTTTTATGAGCATCGATCTAGTAGTTAATAAACAACTCCTTACTAGTTTTAGCAGTTCATTTATGTTCTTTGTGTACTATTTCAGGGACAAAAAAAAAGCTGGAGATCTAACTTCTCATAAGGAGATGTGCAAGAAGGAGCTGAGCAATGACACACTATGGAAAAGAAAACTTGCTAAAACAGGGATTTTTTTATAAAAAAATTTTATCTATGTTACATTTTATTCTTAAAACTATATATACTAATTGCAAATTAATCACTGACTAAAACCTGCATTTCTAAATGTCCGCACATTTTTGAGACATGGGGAATAGGGAAATTAGCATGAAAACTGAGATGACTAAAGAGTTAAAGTGAACAAAAGAAAAAAAAATGCATGAAAGTTTGCTGAATGTAATTTATTTAAGAACAACTCAAAGAATTAGATGGCTTGCAGTGGTTTTAGGACGGTTCTGGTAAAAGAGAGGTCAAGACCATAAAATAAAAATCCTGAGAACATGCCTAGATGAATACTCACTCATAAATGATAAATACCCATGTTGACAAGCAAATATTTTTAAAGAGTCAATAAGTTACAATGGGAAAACAACAAACACCCCAACCTCATAGAAGGTGTTTACCTTAGTGGATTGTAGGCATCAGCCAATGGTAAGTTCTAAGTAATGTCCTGCAGTTCTGGGGATGTGTGAGTATGCTAAGTTTGTTAAAGACCAAATCTTACTATGTTGCCCTCAGTAGAGTGTGTTAAAGACCGAATCTTATGATGTTCCCCTCAGTAAAGTACCATGGCTTCATCGCTCCAAGTCCTGGGCTCAAGTGATCCTCTTGCCTCAGCCTCCCAAGTAACTCCTGACCTCCATTAATGCACCTATATTGGCCTCTCAGAGTGCTGGGATTACAGGTGTGAGCCACCACGCCCAGTCTACTAGGAAACGTTCTTATCTTAGAACTTACTAGTGGAAACTGCAAAGGTTTTTCACATTTGTGTTAGTACACTCGGTACTCTTAAACACACTAGCAGTAGACAACATTTACGTATTCCGTTTTCTTTTACCTTTTATAAATACATTGGTTTCAGAAAGCCTAGGTCCATGAAATAGAAGCATTTCCTAGCGTAACAGCATTGATTAGCAGAATAATTTTGTAAAATATTTAGCTATGGCCTTAGTGACTCTGCTGGAATCCCTATGAAAGCCCTTAGCAGTTGCGCCCAGAAACTGACTTTGCCATATTAAAAGACTGTTGCTCTTGTTCTTTGTCATTTGTTTTATATTTATATGAGTTTGTGCATATTTATATTACACATAAAGAAACATACACACAAGTGAAAACGAATGTTAGACTGGGATTCCACTGAGTACCCATTTGGTCTAGAATCTTAGTGTCCCCAGTGTCATAAATTGAACAAAATTATATGTTAGAAGTGCCAATGCTACATCATATGCCATCTCCTTTTTAAAGGCACAAGCGCTACACACCTTTAAATCCTAAAGGATAAAGCTTCCTTACCTACTTTTCCCTTATGACACTCATACATTATGTAAAAACAAAGCAAAACATAGCGAGCATCTGCCTTGTGTAACTCAAGGAATTTTTCCTTTCATTCTCCTGTGAACTGCACCACACCCATCAACTACTAACAGATACCTAATATCAAGCATTGTATTCCTCTGGGCCATGTGCACTCACACTAGTAAATCCTTTAATAAACTTGGTTTTCTAGAAGAAAATTGACTAATTTCCCTTTGATTACAGCTATCTATAAATAACAATTTATAAGATTTGGAGGGATTTACATGCAGTGTTTTCCCTTAGATGGTCTAGGGAGAGAGAGAAAAGAGAATTTATGTGAATAACTCTGTTTGGTTATAAATTATGTTTAAACTTGCATCTGTGAAATAATACGCTGAAAAGTACAATTACTTTGAAGTATAATATTCTCATTTCTTTTACACCAGTTTGAATTAATCCTAGAATTCAGAAAAGCAATGAATTGATTGCAAGAATTAAATTACTAGAGTTAGTATGAGCCTTAAATATGAAGATTTACCACTAGGATAAACAGTTTTTATGAGCACATATTTGTATGTATAGGAAAAATGTTACTTACATGTATCATGTATTGGAATTGTATTTTAAATGTTTTCTCACTGATAGATAAAATAAATTTTCTGATAGGCATAATAATAAAAGAAAGGAATTTGTTACTTTAGGTAATACTCTATTATCTTGTGTACTTTCTCAGAAAATTTAAATAATATTGGACCCATTATACACTCCCCTGCCCATATTATTATTGTTGTTTTTACTGATGAGCCTCAAAATACTACATTCCTATAGTATTATACTGTATTTACCTTTTCTACAGATGATTTGCAAAGTATTATTTCTACTTTTTGTAAATTATGGAAATGCTTCTATGAACATTTTAGTTCGCGTATTGTTGGGTACATTTGTGTGAATTTTTTAAGTTATATGTCTAAGAGTGCATTTTCTGGGTCACAAAGTACAAATATGTCTACTTCATTGGCTATTGCCAAACACTAAAATGTGTAAGAATTCTAACTGTTCTCCATTCTTACTCATGCTAGGTATAGTCAGGTTTTAATGTTCATTAACATTAATTAATAAATTAATCTAAATTAATTTTAATTTGTATTTTTTGATTGCTTATATGACTGGGTACCATTTGATTTTCTTTTTTGTAAAATTCCTTTTAATAACCTTTGCTCTTCTTTTTTAATGGCAATCTGCTTGCTCGACAGTGTCTGAGGAGTCTCTCTACAGTCTGTTTGAAAACCACCCCTTGTGGCTTTGGATATTACTTCTCTGGTTTATGTTTCACTTTTCTCGTGTTCTTTTGAAAAATAGACTTCCCCATTGTCAAAAGAGACAATTATTTCTTTAAATTGTTTTTTACCCTGATGTCATAAAACATTCTTTACTGCTTTAAATTTTTGGTTTGGCCTTATGATTCTCCTGGAGTTGATTATTATATGTGATATGAAGTAAGGAGTTTATTTCATTTTAATTTACTTTTTATTTATTTTTTATTTTTTACATAGACATGTGTTTATTAGGTTCCCCCTTTTTGCCTTCACAGAATTAAAAAGGCTTAAAATTTAATAACAATATCAATGTTTAAGATAAGGACTAGAAACCAAAACCTTGTAAAGAATAAAAGAAGATAAATACATTCAGAAAAGAAATAAGACAATTCCTGCATCAAAATATTAAGCAATAATAATAGTAATAATGCAAAGAAAGTAACATTCACATTGTCAGATAACAGTATGTCTATTATAGAATCCTTTGACTCTGAGGCTCTGTAGTCATCAGTTAACTTCTTATTTTTTTTCCAAAGTCTCAAAAATTATGTTTGTAATTTCCCCTTTATAATAATATATTTTCTCCAATTTTAATATCAGGTGTATCCAGATTAAGTAGAATGATTTTGAAGTATTTCTTCCTTTTCTATTGTCTGTAAGATTTGGCATGATCTTTTCTTTGAAATTATCTTTTACTTTTATTTATAAATATTAGTTGTCTATTTTTTGAGACTTTACTTTTTTCTTTAATGTGGGTATCAAGTGTATCTATTTTTCAGAAAATATGTTTGTTGCCTAAGTGTTCTGCCTTGCTGCATGTCAAAGATCAATTGCCTGTATATAATCTGTGAATATACTTCTGGTTCCCTCGTGCTTTCTCATTGGGCTATTTCTATATTTATTTTCAGTATTTTTTTCTATTTAAATGTAATTTCTTATTTTTTTAATTGAAAAAGATTAGAAAAAGCATAGAAGATGAAAATGTCTTCACCAATAACTCTTAGTATTCGACATACAAGATGTGACAATTAAGTTCATGAACTCATTCTTAAAAAGGTGCTACATACCTCACTGCTGAATATCACTGCAGTCACCTTCAATGTACTCCTCTGAGGTAGCTGTGCACCCACTCCAGCACCTCGTCCACCCTTTAAAGCAATTTTGGAAGTCTTTCTGAAATGACCATTAGTGCTGTCACTGTACAGCATGCAAAAACACCCAACAATACTGAATGCCAGTCAGCAAGACATTGTCACATGTTGACAAGAAAACACTTGCCAGGACTAATATGCCAAGGTCATGGAATCTTACCAAGTTGTTTGTACAGTGCTGCCAACATAAGTGCATGTTGGCAAGTTTGCAAACTTAATTGTCAGGACTCATATGGCAACTGGTCTAATGATCATTCTAGGAAAAGCATTTCAAACTTATTTTGAAAGGTGGAATAGGCACTGGCATTGGTCCAAAGCTTCCCAAGGGGAGTATTTCAAAGGTGAGTGATATTCAGTGACAAGGTATGTAGCACTTTTTCCAGGATGAGTTTGTGAAATTAATTTTCATACCCTGTGTATCTTTTATTTTCTATCCTGTATGTAGGCACATTTTTCTCTTATAAAAAGTAAAGCAAAAACATTTTTCCATAATTTTATCTGTGTAATTTTCATTTGTCACTATTTTTAAAAATCATGATTTGTAATATCTCTAATGCAGTCACAAGGAGGACTATTATTTATTAAATAATCTTTTGACTTGCTCTGCAACTTTGATTTTGAGCCTTTTTTAAACATTTTAAGATTAGGATTTTGTTTAATGCAGAAATCAAAGCTTGTACAGTAACATGTCTCACCAAATGTCAGTCATTTCAGTATGAGACCAACCTGGATTTCAGATTCTAAATTCATTGCACTTATCATCTTCTGCCTTCTATAGTAAAGACTAATTATCTTTGTGTTGAAAATTTAGATGTACTCAGTGCCAATTCATGGAAATTAAATCCCGCTCAAAGTCCCACTGGATAAATTTTCAGTGTTTGTCAATGCAACGTCATGCTCTCTTGCTAAAAATGGACTGATTTACAATTTAAAGCCCACCAGGCACCCAAACAAAGTGTAACCAATTCATAGCTCAGTGTTAGCTTCCTTACTATCTTTGACTAAACACCCCTAATCATTTTTGCGTGCCTGACATTAAAATCTCTGAATAGGTATAATTTACACAACTTTAATTTCCTCTCCTTATTTAATCCATCACAGACTGAGACACTTGATAGTCTCAATGTGAGAAACCTGTAAAATTTGTCAGCTTTATCTCTGATTTACACTGTATATTGCTAATAATAAATGTTATTACTGAGCGTATACTTTCATGATCAAAGCAAGTGTATTTTCTGTATTTTTCAGTGTTTTGTTGTTATTAGATGAAAATGAAGAGCATGAGGTAAGGAAATATACAACAGTTGAAAAATAATTCTAACATATTCTCTAAAAATGAGTGATTTGATGAATTCATAAGAAGTATGGTTGTATCATGCTCTTCTTACAACCACACGTTGGTCTTACCTAGACCTCCTTTACATCCTTTTGTGATTAACTTTACTTGGAAAAACAATGCCGACTTTGAACTATTGCAATCATGCAACATCTTGTATGTTATTTCAGACACATAAAAACTTTTTGTGGAGGCAAAAAAAATAGTAGTAGTAAATGATATCTGAAGACAGATAAGTTTAGGATAAGTGCCAAATTCTGAAGATAAATATTGCCAGATCTATTTAATCAACAAACCCAGAGTTATGCCTGTGAGTTAAACTCTGTTAGCAGTCACCATTACATAGTAGCTTCAATGTTTACTTTCGTTATTTCTCTTCTTGTGCAGATGCACTCAGAGAAGAGGGTGACCATTTATTGATGAAAGTCTTAGTTCTTCAACACAGGATCTAACTGAGGAGCTTATGATTGAGTTGGAGACATGAAACACAAACACACAAGAAAATATAAGAAAACATCCCAGTTGTCTTGCAGAGAAGATGTTCATGTGTTTTTGACAAGAGATTATATCCCATAGAAAGTGTGGAAAATCCTGAATTAGGCAAATGTCACAGTGGACGAAGAGAATCAAAATAGGAAGAGATTGGGATAAGCCTGAAAGAATGGGAGTGTTTTTTGGCAAAATTAAGTAAGATAAGACAATTTTTTTTTAAAAAAAGAAGATATTTCATAAAAAATATAATCAGAATCTTCACTTCTTACTTTGGCCTTTATTCATTATGTACTTCATCCTCTCACCACTGAAAGAAACAAAAGATGCTAATTACTTTTTTGCCATTTTTCCAAGTATCTGGAATTCATTCATAAAAAGAAGAATAAAAAAGGCGTATTAGACTCATAACAATATAGTTTCTAATCATTTTTGCAGACTTCTTTCCTGCTACTCTTCTCACCTCTTCATTCATTGATTTTATTCATTTATTCAGTGAATTAGCCTATTTTCACTTATTCAACACTTGTTGGACACTAGCTATCTTTTGGGCCCTGGGGGACACCACAGCAAAGAATGTAGGCACAGGCCATATGTAAATAAAGTTATACTCAATCACAGAAGTCAGATATAACTTATTTCAAATAGCTAATAATTATTTCATTATATGGACCCCAAGAAGAAGTAAAAGGATAGATTTAGAATGTCAAAGATTGCTTAGTTCAGCTGAACATAGAATTACCTATTTAATTTTTGATTCATAATCTAGTATGTTTGTTTGTAAACTGTGCTAAGGAATGGGCTCAGAAACAAACAGAAATTCTTAGAAGATGAAGATTTTAAATAGAATTAAATAACAAGTGTTTCTCAGGTTTGTATGTAAAGATCACCTCAGTATTAGATGCAGTTTTGTTAAAGTTAGATTACTTCTAATGAGAAATCCATAAAAATAAATATAAGCTGGTAATCCATTTGAGTTTATATTTAGTTTTATCCACCAAGATTATATTGTGACATTTTCTACCCAAAGAGAAAAAGGAAGAAAGAAAGAACCATAACGCTCACTTAAAACTCCAAATATCAGGGTAAGCATATTTTTCTTTTAGCTTTTCAACTATTTCCAAAATAAGATTGTAAAAGGGTCAAATTATTAAGTGAACTATGCTCACACAGTATTGAGATGCAGGAGACACTTGTCTTCCAGCAAAGAATCCCAGGGTGTCCTACTTCTGAAGACTTATTTATATTTATTAAAGAAAAAGGGCAGAAAATGGAATTCAAGTGAAGAATAAAGGCCCCCAGCTATGAATTATTGTGAAAATACTGCCCAATTAGTGCACATCTTACTCAGATCACCTCAAAAAGGAAAATTCTCCATCAAAAAAGTTATTTGATCTCACCCTTAAAGGGTGAGATCATACTCGTGGTGCATATTTGAAAGGTCAGGAGAAAACTTCTAAATACGGATCAAAAATGTTTTCACATAGTAAATGAGAAAATCTCATGAATGTTATGTCAATCAGGTTGATGAAAATATCTTAGATTGTATGTGAAGCCCGCACACTGTACCCCATGATTGAATTATTGTACACAGCCACGATTCAATTAAAAAATATATATTGTCTTGCTCTAGTGATTGAGTTACATTAATAGTTTAGCCTGAATATTTACAATCCAGTAATATAATACCCAACTAGAGATAGCAGACATAAAAGATACTTAAATTATTTTCTTAAATCCTATAGAAATTAAGAGACAGTTTTATTTAGTATCATATGCTTTCACAGATTTTCTTTTCCTTCAGATGGTAGATACATGGATGATTCTTGGGTTAATGCTCTAACCTCCAAATACTCTAGATCACGAAAAGAGAAATCTCGTAGTCCTCTCAGAGCTACCACTCTGGAAAGTAATGTGAAAAAAAATAATCGTGTGGAATTTCGTGAACCTTTGGTTTCTTACAGGTTAGTATTAAAAAAAGTTATAAATAAGGTTAGCCTTTAATATTTACAGTAAGATTATATTTTATTTTCTGAGTTTTTAATAGCACTTTGTGTATGAAATAATGGAAGAATTTAGTATCATCACCTTTGTTATTCTCCACAAAAGGTAGTACTAAAATCTTTTATATGAAATACTGACTGTAGTATACTCTTTTACAGATAAGTATTTGGGGTAAAGAAATAGTAATATTTGCCTTAGGCCATCATTTTTATAAAAAAATGTGTCCTAGAAACAAATTATTCAGTCTGTGTATTTTATATAATGAACTCTGTCTAGCTTATTTTTCTTCCTTTTTTTTCCTTTGGTAACAATAATCAGTCACCTAAAATTTCTTTCTCATTAAGATAATGAGTTTATTTATTGTTTTGTTTTGTTGCCAATGGCTCTTTTCATCAACTCGGATGTTCAAGATTGATGAATGAGGCTGGACTGCAGTGGCTTAAGCCTGTAATCCTAAACTTTGGGAGAATGAGATGAGTGGATTGCCTGAGTTGAGGAGTTCAAGACTAGCTTAAGCAAGAGGGAGACCTCGACTCTGCTAAAAATAGAAAATCTCGCTGGGTGTTGTGGCAGGTGCCTATAGTCCCAGCTACTTGGAGGCTGAGGCAAGAGGATCACTTGAGCCCAAGAGTTTGAGGTTGCTGTGAGCTATGATTGATGATGCTATGGCACTCAATCCCAAGGTGTAGCTGAGACTACAAGTTTGTACCACCATACATGACTGATTTTTTAAGTTTATTCTTTTGTAAAGATGGGGGTCCCACGGTGTTCCTCAGGCGGGTCTCAACTCCTGACCTTCAATGATCCTCCTGCCTTGGCCTTCCAAAGTGCAGGGATTACAGGTATGAGCCATAAAGACATGCCCAGCCTTTATTACTTTCTGTGTATTACATGACCAAATCTGTTTTAAACCTACTCCATTTTTGAAACCTAGTTGGTCATTCCTCTGTGCTCCCATAATGGTATGTCATTTCTTTTTTAGCATTATATTTCATTTTTTATTGTATTTTTATTCTATGTCTACTCATTGCACTGGTCTATATGTAAGAGCCTAAATTTTTTTTATTCTCAAAACATTAGCTTATTGCCTGACATATACTAAGTATTCAATAAATTTTTTTCTGATATTTTAATATGAAAAATTTCAGATTTGCAGAAAACTTGAATTATATAGTGAACACCCTTTATATGTATATGTTTAATAAATATTTAATAAATGAGCAAATGAAATGAAAGATTGTGAGAAATTATATTATTTTTCTTGTGATCAGTTTTCATCTCTTATTTTTTCTTTTTAATTATTTTTGTTTTTTTTTTTTTTTTATAAAGAGTCTCTTGCTGTTTCCCAGGGTAGAGTGCCCTGGTATTATAGTCTACAGCAACCTGAAATGCTTGGGCTTAAGCAATTCTCTTGCCTCAGCCTCCCAAGTAGCTGGGACTATAGGCGCCCGCTGTTTGTTGTTGTTGTCATTGTTGTTTTAGTTGGCCTGGGCTGGTTTTGAACCTGCCACCTTCGGTGTATGTGGCCTACACCCTACCCACTGAACTACGGGTGCCACACTTTTCATCCCTTTTGAGATTGGCACATGATATATAGCCTACCATTACTTTAGTCTCTTCATGTTAGGTTGAAATTATTTTAGCTTAGTTGCAGTCTGGTCAAGAAAAATTGGCTTGGTGCCTGTAGTACAGTGGTTAAGGCACCAGCCACATGTATTGAGCCTGGTGGGTTCGAACCTGGCTCGGGCCAGCTAAACAACAATGACAACTACAACCAAAACATAGCCAGGCGTTGTGGCGGGCACCCATAGTCCCAGCTACTTGGGAGGCTAAGGCAAGAGAATCGCTGAAGCCCACGAGTTTGAGATTGCTGTGAGCTGTGACACCATGGCACTCTACCGAGGGTGACATAGTGATACTCTGTCTCAAAAAAAGAAAAAGAAAGAAAAAAGAATTCTCTAGGGGCAGCGCCTGTGGCTCAAGTAGGGCGCCGGCCCCATATACTGAAGGTGGCGGGTTCAAACTTGGCCTTGGCCAACCTGCAAAATAGAAAAATAGCTGGGTGTTGTGGCAGGTGACTGTAATCCCAGCTACTTGGGAGGCTGAGGCAAGAGAATTGCCTAAGCCCAGGAGTTGGAGGCTGCTGTGAGCTGTGTGACTCCACGGCACTCTACCAAGGGTGATAAAGTGAGACTCTGTCTCTACATTAAAAAAAAGAATTCTCTAGTTTGTGATAAAAAAGTAGTGAAAATAATCAATTTAGTCTTTGTTTCTGATGGCAGGTATGGAATCATATCTGGGGCACAGCTTTTTCAATAATCTACTCAGAAAAGGATCTAAAGTTTTTTGAGTCATGGAGAATCTGATGAAAGCTATGGACTATCTTCTTAGAAAAATGCACATGCTCATACACTCCCAATACACATATGTTATGTTGTAATTGAGTCAAGGTTTTAAGAATTTTCGTGGTGTTTAGGGATTTATGCCTTTCTGTGATGAAGTAGTGTAGATCAGTGTTATACAATAGAGCTATTAATGTGGGCCACAAATGTAATTTAGACACTTGTAGTAGTCACACAAGAAGATGTGTTATATTCTTAAATCTTTAGAATCTAGAATGTAATTTACCTTACAGCAGCTCTAAGTTTGGACTGGCCACATACCATGTACTCAAGACCCCAATAATGGCTACTACTTCAGACATTGCAGGTTATTGCAGACTGTTGTTATGTCTGGCTTTTTTTTGACTGTTTTTTCATGTGTTCTTGTCACTTTTGAGGACTATTTGTCTTCATTAATATGACTTTTAAAAAGCTGCTTTTCTAAAATGAAGTTTAATTTGACTGATAGGTAAAATAAAAATAGTTTCTGAAGGAAGACTTTCGAGAATGTTTTTATGAACAGAGATATGGACTTTGAAATATGTACTTTGGCTCTACCCAGTCTTCTTTGTTTACTCCTGAGTTTCTAGATATGCTTTACAGAGTTTGAAGTTGTCAAAAAAGTGCTCTTTGGTTAATAAGTTTAACTCTACTAACAACATTTATTTGGAGGAGAATATTTATTGTGCCTCTACTTTATTTCTACTTGTTAATTTGGTACATTATTTAGAAATTACATATATATTTGAGAACTTTTTTAGTACTTAAGATTTCATAGAGGAATAACAGATGATTATAGATGGCAAGTGAATACTCAAGGTCAGCCTGTAGTCTTATTTTCTGAAGTTTTAAGGTAATCTCTCTATACATCTTTTGCATATTTCTTATTTTATAATATGCAGGCTATTTAGGCTGTTTAACATTTAATTTTATAGAGAGGGCATTGAACATTGAGTCTTTTTTTTTTTTAGAGACAGAGTTTCATATTGTTGCCCTCGGTAGAGTGCGGTGGCATCACAGCTCACAGCAACCTCCAACTCCTGGGCTTAGGCGATTCTCTTGCCTCAGCCTCCTGAGTAGCTGGGATTACAGGTGCCAGCCACAACACCCAGCTATGTTTTTGTTGCAGTTTGGCCAGGGCCGGGTTTGAACCTACCACCCTCAGTATATGGGGCCAGCACCCTACCCACTGAGCCACAGGAACGCACTGAACATTGAATATTAATATTTGTAATGGTTATTGTACTATTTCTGAGCTACTGAAATTTTAGGCTTTTTTGATCTCTGCTTTTAGCATTGAATTCTCCAGTTTAGGCCGAGCGTGGTGGCTCACACCTGTAATCCTAGCACTCTGGGAGTCCAAGCGGGGTGGATTGTCTGACCTCACAGGTTTGAGACCAGCCTGAGCCAGAGGGAGGCCTTGTCTCTAAAAATAGTCGAGCATTGTCGTGGGCACCTGAAGTCTCAGCTATTTGGGAGGCTGAGGCAAGAGAATTGCTTAAAGCCCAGGAGTTTGAGGTTTCTGTGAGCTGTGACACCATGGCACTCTACCAAGGGTGACAAAGTGAGACTCTGTCTCAAAAAAAAAAAAATTAAAAAGAATTCTCTAGTTTGTGAATGGTTTCAGTTTGACTGGTTTTTGTACTTTTATTCAAATCTTTTTTTAAATTTAATTTTTGAATTGATAAGTAAACATTATGTATATTTATGGTATACAGCATGTTTTATTTATTTATTTATTTTTGTAGAGACAGAGTCTCATTTTATTGTCCTCAGTAGCGTGCTGTGGCGTCACAGCTTGCAGCAACCTCTAACTCCTGGGCTTAGGCGATTCTCTTGCCTCAGCCTCCCAAGTAGCTGAGTCTACAGGTGCTCGCCACAACCCCCAGCTATTGTTTTGTTGCAATTTGGCCAGGGCCAGATTTGCACTCTCCACCCTTGGTATATGGGGCCGGCACCCTACCCACTGAGCCACAGGCACCGCCCAGCGTGATGTTTTATTTTATGTATATATTGTGGAATTACTAAATCAAGGTATTTAATGTATTACCTCACATATTTATTTATTTATTTATTTATTTTGTGAGGCGAGCACTTGAAATCTAGTCTTAGTAGATTTCAAGTATACAATACATTCTTATTAACTATAGTCACAGAACTCTTTTTTTTTTTTTTTACTACAGGGAAATCCATGGTGCACCTTCCAATTTAAGTCCCAGCTATCTGGAGTCAAAGCATGTCTATTGTGTTGATATTAATCAAGAAAAGGCTGATAGTAGTAACCAGGTCTTAAGTAATCAAGAAGATCAGAATATACATAACTGTGAGAGCTCCCACTCATCTGTGATTAATGATACAGTTGTTAGGTTTTTAAATGATCGACCAGCAATTGATGCATTGCAGAATTCTGAATGTTTGATTAAGGTAGGCGCTCCTATGAGAACTGAGGAAGAAATGCCTAATGGGGCAAAAAGAAATGAGAACAACCTGAAGGCCCCTGTGAATAACATGGGCAATGATGTTGATTCAAAAGTGTTATTGCTTTCTGACTCTTCTCCATCCTCTACTAGTACTTCCAATTCCCAAAGATTAGATATTTTAAAGCGGCGACAACATGATGTCAAACTGGAAAAACTCAAGGAGCGGATAAGGAAACAGTGGGAACACTCAGAAGAAACACATGGCCGCGGCCAGAATTTGGGTCATATTGACCATCCAGTAATGGTTGTTAATGTTGATAATTCAGTGACAGCAAAAGTCAGAAAAGTGGCAACAGCACCACCTGCTCCAGCATATAAAGGTTCGTATCTTTTTCTCCCTAACTCCTTTTTCCTCTTTCTTTCTAGGATATATTTGAGTAAAGGGGATCATCTTTACAGCAGAATGTGTTTCTCAAATCAAATGTAAAGAAATTATTTAAGATATGTGTTAAAAATACAGATTAGTAGATCCAACATGGGACCTAAGTCAGAATCTGGGGTTGGGGTCTGGGGTCCAGAATTGGAATTTTTAGTGAGTTCCTCAGGGATGCTTTATTATTATTATTTTTTTTTTGAGACCAAATCTCACTCAGTCTCCCTGGAATTGAGTGCCAGAGTGTGACAGCTCACAGCAACCTCAAACTCATGGGCTTAAGCAGTCTTTTTGCCTCAGCCTCCCATGTAGGTGGGACTATAGGTGCCCACCCTGACACCCAGCTATTTTTAGAGAAAATGTCTTGCTCTAGCTACTCCTGAGCTCAGGCAATCCACCCACCTCAGCCTCCCAGAGTGGTAGGTAGGATTACAGACGTGAGCCATCATGCCTGGACTCACCTTGGAGGATTTTTATAGTTTGACAATTATGATATGAATGTTACTAAATTGTGCAAAAGAGAAAATACAAATTTAGTACCATTTTCAGAGAACAAAGAATATTGTCCTCATTCTACCATTGTTTTGGATTGTTATTAGGAATTATTTCAAAAGTAATATTTAAAAGATAGTTCAATTTCTAGTGAATATTTATGTACAAATATTTTGGTACCAATATGATCTTTTTGATATTTTAACCTTCAAGATTTGCCACAAAAGTTTCTTACTTCCATATTTAAGAAAACAAATACTTACATTGGGTGCTGTGGCTTGGCCTGTAATCCTAGTCCTCAGTGAGGCTGAGGTGGGTTGGTTGTTTGAGTTCAGAAGTTCATGACCAGCCTGAGAAAGAGAAAGACCCTATCTCTACTAAAAAATAGAAAATCTAGCCAGCATCTTGGCAGGCACCTATAGTCCTAGCTACTTGGAGACTAAGACGAGAGGATTGCTTGAGCCCAAGAGTTTGAGATTGCTGTGAGCTATGATGACACCATGGCACTCTATCCAGGGTGACAGAGTGAGACTGTAGAACAAAAAGAAAAAAAGGAGAAAAAAGGAAAATAACCCTAAATATTTAAATTGCATTTATACCAACATTAATAGATTTTTCGTTGAGAAAATCTTTTCCAGAGCTAATTTTTTAAGCCAATTCAGATTTCTATATGTATAATGGTAGTTTTTTCCCTGCATTTATTTTGATATTCATGAAGTTATTTTCACAGCATCATTCATGTAAAATTTTTGTTTGAGTTGATTTTTTTTGTTCAGTTTAAACCTCTACCATTGTAGCTTTTGTTTTGTGCATAGTTTTGCCAAGTTTAAGTTTTTTTTGTGTGTGTGTGTGTGGCCGAGTCTCAATTTGTCACCCTCTGTAGAATGCCATGGCATCATAGTTCACAGCAACCTCCAATTCTTGGGCTCAAGTAATTCTCTTTCCTCAGTCTCCCAAGTAGCTGGGACTATAGGCGCCTACCACAATGCCCAACTATTTTTAGAGACGAGGTCTTGCTCTGGCTCAGGCTAGTCTCCAAACTGTGAGCTCTAGCAGTCTACCCTCTTTGGCCTCTCAGAGTGCTAAGATTACAGATGTGAACCACCATGCCTGGCCTCCAAGCTCAGTTTTTTATACTAAAAACTTTTATGTATACTTAGGCAGATCAAAGTATTATTAAGCTTTGTTTCTTCTGTTAATTTTAGGTCATTAACAAATAGTAAAACTATTGTCAATTTTGTTTTCTATTTCTCTACTAAGTCTAATTTTTCTTAGACCAGTTATAGTTTTTTGTAGTCTTAAGGTACCTTTAGTAATTTTTTCTTTCTTTTTTTTTTTTTGTAGAGGCAGAGTTTCACTTTTTTGCCCTCGGTACATTGCTGTGGCATCACACTGCTCACAGCAACCTTCAACTCCTGGGCTTAGGTGATTCCCTTGCCTCAGCCTCCTAAGTATCTGGGACTATAGGTGCCCACCACAATGCCCAGGTATTTTTTGGTTGCAGTTTGGCCGGGACCGGGTTTGAACCTGCCACGCTTAGTATATGGGGCCGGTGCCCTGCCCACTGAGCCACAGGCGCCCCCCAGTAATTTTTTTCTATGGAACAAATCTTGCTGTGTACAGTTGTAGCAATTATCAATTTTATTTTGTGTTAGTATATTTTGCTAGTGATACTCATTATGAATTAGATAAAAATGAATAACTTGCATTTCATTCTAACTAATCTCTGATAAAATTGTGACCATTTCTGTTTAGAATTCCAAAGAATTGCTGTTATCCAGTGTTGGTCTTATGTATCATTGATAAAATTCTTTCATATCGTTTTACTCATTTGTGTACCACATTCATTCACACTGTTGGCAGAATAGATAGCAAATGGTGGGGTCAGAATGTTGTTATTGGTTCCTAGATAGTGATTACTCCAAATCTATGCTATACTCATTTCAGACCCATAAGATAGAGATTACACATTTAAGATTTATTCATTCTACAGGTTAAAGTTCTGAAATGCAGAAGATTATTCCAGTAAAGGAAAGTTAAGATTGTCAACTTAAATTCATATCTTATGAATGATATGAATTTTTAACTTTACAAAACCTGAAAGTTAAAAATAAATCCTAAAGAGCCAGAGTGAAAATCTTAAATGTAACTTCTTTGAGTTGGTGACTGGATTTCCCATAGTCCTTTTACTAAATTTTTTAATATGCTAGTTCATTTTTCTTTTTTCACATGGTCTTTCTCTTGTGGGATAATATGCTAGTTTTTATATTAAATACTTATAAAGATAACTTTTGGGGCTAAATTTATGAAATGTAGCAACCATTTGAGAATTCATTATGAAATATGATTTCCAAAGTCCTGAACAATGGACTTAACTTTTTCCAACAGTGAAGAACCATTTTTCCTACCAAGTTTTTGGTAGCATCATGAAAGCATCTTAAAATATTGTATTACTGGCTCGGCGCCTGTGGCTCAATGGGCTAAGGCACCAGCCACGTACACCTGAGCTGACGGGTTCGAATCCAGTCCGGGCCCGCCAAACAACAATGACGGCTGCAACCAAAAAATGGCCAGGTGTTGTGGTGGGCGCCTATAGTCCCAGCTACTTGGGAGGCAGAGGCAAGAGACTCGCTTGAGCCCATGAATTGGAGGTTGCTGTGAGCTGTGATGCCACGGCACTCTATCCAGGGTGAAAGCTTGAGGCTCTGTCTCAAAAAAAAAAAAAAAAAAAATCTTATATTACTTCATTTGTTTAAATTCACTTGGTTCGTAGTTCAAAAGATGAAAAGTATATTTTGAGAAGCTCTTTCACTCTTGATCTTCAGTCGCCTGTTCCCCTTTTAGAGGTTACATTCATTAGTGATTTGTGTATTCCTTCAGAGGTAATTTTTATATACACAAGCAAGTAAGAGAGAAAGAGGATGTGTATCTATGTATGTGTGTTTATTTTCTTCCTCTTTTAATGTAGTTGTTAGCATGCTGACACCATTCTGCACATTTTATTTTAAAAGGAGAAATAGGAAATATTCTGTGATTCTGCTTTACAGATTTGAAGTGGTAAACATGAATGATGTTTATGTGATTGTATCATGCATAGGTGTTTTGTATATCTTTTTCTTCTCGTATGAATGCTTGTGAAAGTTAAAGACCCTATCTTGGTCATCCTTATTTTATCTCAGAGTGTAGTGTCATGGATCTAAGTAAGTGCACAACATAGTAAATTTTTCTATTCAATAAGTTCAACCAGTAGGAAAAAAGCATACAAAGAAATGGAAATGAAGACTTGGAGACAGAAAGAAAAATTAATGTAGACATTAAAATTTTCTTAAATTTAATATATAAGTAAAAGATTCAAATACAGAGAGTCTCACAGGGATAAATGTTTCCTAAAGAGGAGAGGCAAGGGGGCAGCGCCTGTGGTTCATTGGGTAGGGCGCTGGTACCTAGGGTGGCGGGTTCAAACCTGGCCCCAGCCAAACTGCAACAACAAAAAAATAGCCAGGTTGTGGTGGGCACCTGTAGTCCCAGCTACTCGGGAGGCTGAGGCAAGAGAATCGCCTAAGCCCCAGAGCTGGAGGTTGCTGTGAGATGTGATGCCACGGCACTCTACCCAGGGCAACAGAGTGAGACTCTGTCTCTACAAAAAAAAAAAAAAAAAAAAAAGAGGCAAGGAACACACAATTATGTATTAAGTCTATTCCAAAAATAGTTTGTTATAAGAAAAATGTGGCAATTTTGCCAGGCCATTTGAGGATTGATTGCCACAAATGTCACAGGGAGTTAAGTGCCTCAGAGCTGAAGAGATTATTTTCTATTAGGTATGTGATTAATTTACCATTACATTTAATCTAACATCTAGAAGTACCATTACCAAGTCCTGACTCCAGCCTATTCTTTACATTGATTTAATTATACAAATATTTGTTGGGTGCAAATTCTTTGGTAAATTGAGCCAATCTTAAAATATAAATCTTTTTATAACTTTGATTATCGTTAATATTACTGTTCTGAAAAATAGCATTCCAAGTTTTGTGCATTTCTTTTTTTTTTTTTTTTTTTTGTAGAGGCAGAGTCTCACTTTATCGCCCTGGGTAGAGTGCTGTGGCGTCACACTGCTCACACAACCTCCAGCTCTTGGGCTCAAGCGATTCTCTTGCCTCAGCCTCCCGAGTAGCTGGGACTACAGGCGCCTGCCACAGCGCCCGGTTATTTTTTTTGTTTTGCAGTTCGGCCGAGGCCGGGCTTGAACCCGCCACTTTCGGTATATGGGGCCGGCGCCCTACTCGCTGAGCCACAGGAGCCGCCCCCCAAGTTTAGTGCATTTCTTAAAGAACAGTGATACATTTGATATGGAAAATCAGAATAGTAATTCCTAAGAAATCCCACATATATAATGTTTCTTGAGAAGTCAACCAATTATATTTTAAAGATCTATTTTCCACACTTTAGGCACATTTTGCCCATATAGACATCAGCTTGTCCGTTTGTTTAGTAATAACCAAAAACAGACAGATAGTAGCAATTAATGTCTGTTCCTAAAACATAGGAAGAGTAAATAGTATTATCTCTTCCTTAATCTTGAGAAGAATAGTTTGTCTCTGTGGAATTCATAATTTAAGATTTTTTTATCATGTAACGTAGTGCTTCTCACTTCTAGTCTTTCTGAATGAATGTATATTGCTTTATTTGACTGATGCTTACTTCTCCCAAAATTATGCATTCCTCTTTGAAAAGCTTATGAAGCTGTTCATTATCAGTTATTAGGAAAATGCAATTAAAACCACAATGATATATTCACTAGGGTGGCTTTAAAAAAAAAAGACAGACAATAACAGGTATTGACAAGGATATAGAGAAATTGGCACCCTCATATGTTGCTGTTGAGAATAAAAATGGTACAGCTGCATTAGCAGTTCTTTGGCAGTTGCTCAGATAGTTAAACACAGAGTTACCATATGCCCTAGCAATTCTACTCTAAGGTATAATACCAAAGGGAACTGAAAGCATGTCTGCACAAAAACTTGTACAAGAATATTCATAGCAACACTTTTTCTTTTTTTTGAGACAGTCTTACTGTGTCACCCTCATTAGAGTGCTGAGACATCATAGTTCACAGCAACCTCCACCTCTTGGACTTAGGCAATTCTCTTGCCTCAGCCTCCCAAGTAACTGGGACTACAGGTGCCTGCCACAATGCCTGGCTATTTTTTTGTTGTTGTTACAGTTTGGCCCGGGGCTGGGTTCGAACCTGCTACCCTCAGTATATGGGGCTGGCACCCTACTCACTGAGCCACAGGCACCGCACCCTCATAGCAGCATTATTAACAATAGCCAAAAAGTAGAAACAACCAAAGAGTCTATCAGTTGATTGATGGATAAACAAAATGTTGATCTATTCATACTGTGGAATAGCACTTGGCAATAAAAAAAATACATTCCTGATGTATCTTATGTGATGATTGAACCTTGAAAACATCAAGGTAAGTGAAATAAAGATAAGCTAGACACAAAGGACTACATGATGTATAGTTCTAGTTATACAAAATGTCCAGAATAGACAAATCTATAAATACGGAAAGTAGATTAGTAGTTGCAGGGCATGGAGTGGGTCATGTGGATAGTGGCTGCTTATAGGTACAGAATTTCTTTTCTCTGTACCTAGGATAATTAAATACTTTGGAATTAGATAGTGATAGTTGTACAATTTTGTGAATATACTGAATACCACCGAGTTACACTCTTTCAAAGAGTAAATTTGGGCAGGTGCAATAATCTAGCGTGCTGAGAGGCTGAGGTTGGTGTTAATCACTTGAGCTCAGAAGTTCCAGACCCTGTCTCTACTATATATAGAAAAATTAGCTGGGCATTGTGGTGGGCACCTGTAGTCCCAGCTATTTGGGAGGTTGAGGTAAGAAGATTGCTTGAGCCCAAGAGTTCAAGATTGCTATAAGCTATGATGCAGGGTGACAGAATGAGACTTTAAAAAAAAAAAACAACCATAAACAGCCATTGCAGTACATCGAGCTCCATAGAGACAGCACCGGGGCAAGTGAGAGCTGGACAGGCACTGGGTGACTCTGTCCCTCTCTGAGGGAAAATAAACATGGGCAAAGCAGATCCTCCTAGGAAGCTGAGAGGCAAAATGTCATCGTGTGCATTCTTTATGCAAATTTGTTGGGGGGAGCACAAGAAGAAGCACCCAGATGCTTCAGTCAACTTCTCAGAATCTTCTAAGTGTTCAGAGGTGGAAGACCAGGACTAGAGAAAGGAAAATTTGAAGAGCTGGCAAAGGCAGACAAGCCCTATTATGAAAGAGAAATGAAAACCTATATTCCTGGGCGGCGCCTGTGGCTCAGTGAGTAGGGCACAGGTCCCATATACTGAAGGTAGCGGGTTCGAACCTGGTCCCGCCCAAACTGCAACAATAACAACAAAAATAGCCGGGCGTTGTGGCAGGTGCCTGTAGTCCCAGCTACTTGGGAGGCTGAGGCAAGAGACTCGCCTAAGCCCAAGAGTTGGAGGTTGCTGTGAGCTGTGTGATGCCACGGCACTCTACCAAGGGTAACAAAGTAAGACTCTGTCTCTAAAAAAAAAAAAAAAGAAAAAAGAAAACCTATATTCTTCCTAAAGGGGAAACAAAAAAGAAGTTCAAGGATCCCAATGCACCTAAGAGCCTGCTTTGACCTTTTTTCTTGTTCTGTTCTGAGTCTTGCCCTCAAATCAAAGGAGAACATCTTGGCCTATCCTTTGGTGATGTTACAAAGAAGCTGGGAGAGATGTGGAATAACACTGCTGCAGATAACAAGCAGCCTGATGAAAAGAAGGCTGCAAAGCTAAAGGAAAAAACCAAAAAGGTTATTGCTGCATACCGAGCTTAAAGGAAAGCCTGATGCAGCGAGAAAGGGAGTCGTCAAGGCTGAAAAAAATGAGAAAAAGAAGAGGAGAATGACGATGATGATTAATTAGTTGGTTCTAGCACAGTTTTTTTCCTTCTCTATAAAGCATTTAACCCCCCTGTACACAACTCCTTTTAAAGAAAAATAAAATGTAAGGCTGTGTAAGATTTGTTTTTTAACTGTGCAGTGTCTTTTTGTGTAGTTAACACACTACCGAATGTGTCTTTAGATAGACCTGTCCTGGTGGTATTTTCAGTAGCCACTAACCTTGTCTGGTACAGTAAGGGGGTTGTAAATTGGCAGGAAATTTAATGCAGGTTCTTGTTGGTGCACAGCACAAATTAGTTATATATGGGGAAGGTATCATTTTCAGTTGTCTCTGATGCAGTTTATACAAAATGACTGTTCTGTTAACTGAATACCACTCTAATTGCAAAAAAAAGTTGAGAGTTTTTTGACATTCTGAATGCTTTTAAGTAATACAATTTTTTATTAAAAAACAAAAGTAAATTTTGTTGTAGGTTAATTACATCTCAACTTTAAAAAGAGTAAAAAACAAAACTTATAAAGCAATTTCATAAGAATGTTTTGTATAATTGGTATACATTAGGTTTCAACCCTTCAGAGACCAAGATTCGAACACCTGATGGGAAAGTGTGGCAGGAGGCTGAGTTTCAGAACATGAGTAGAGAACTATATCGAGATCTAGCACTTAACTTTGCAGGTGAGAATAGAGTTTTTTGTGTTTTGAATATTTTATACTGCATGCAATCTAATTGATAATATTTAAACATAAAATTATCAAAGTAACAATATTAAGTTGTGGTAGTTTGAGTCAGAAGTCTCTGTTAGCCTCTAGGCTCTGCTCCAGGGCTAAAATTAGCCTACATGGCTAACAAGACAGAAACTAAGCTATTTTTAAACTGAGGGAATTTCAGAGTCAAGACTGTCTGATTTGAAGGAAACATAGCAGAGTCGGCTTGGCGCCTGTGGCTCAACGGGCTAAGGTGCCAGCCACATACACCTGAGCTGGCGGGTTTGAATCCAGCCCGGGCCCGCCAAACAATGACGGCTGCAACCAAAAAATGGCTGGGCATTGTGGCGGATGCCTGTAGTCCCAGCTACTTGGGAGGCGGAGGCAGGAGACTCGCTTGAGCCCAGGAATTGTAGGTTGCTGTGAGCTGTGATGCTACAGCACTCTACCCAGGGCGACAGCTCGAGGCTCTGTCTCAAAAAAAAAAAAGAAACATAGCAGAGTCTAGTTGATGTTAGAGAATTAGAAATAGGAGGAATCCCTAGAAGATTGGAAGAGGGTAATAGGAAGGTTATACTAACAGTGTTACTGCTTACTGAATATCTCACATGACTGCGAGATGCTAGGTACTTAGACTTTATGGGTTTTTTCTTTTTTTTTTGCAGTTTTTGGCTGGGGCTGGATTTGAACCTGCCACCTCAGGCATATGGGGCCAGTGCCCTACTCCTTTGAGCCACAGGCGCTGCCCAGACTTTTATGTTTTTTTTACAGTTGAGGAAATAGAAGCTCAGAGAATAATTTTCCTAGCATTGGACAGAGTAGTCAAGAATTCGAAACCAGCTCAGTGTGATTCTAAAGCCTGAGGTCTTTCTCATAAGCCCTCATAGAGATTCTGCTAATACATTTTTTGGCATTAAGTGTCCAGCGCAGCTATTATTATTCGAATTTTATATTCAGAAAATTTTTTCTCATGTGAAGAGGAAGTATTATGTAATAGTTAAGAGCAAAGATTTTGGAATCAGCTTACAAGGTTTCAAATTCTAGCTCTGTCAATATATGGACTATGGGGCAGCACCTATGGCTCAGGGAGTAGAGCTCCGGTCCCATATACCAAGGGTGGCGGGTTTGAACCCAGCCCTGGCCAAAACTGCAACAACAACAACAACAAAAATGAACTGTGTAACATAGATATGCTCCTGCCTTACAGTCTTCTACTTATGCTTATTTCCACTCTGCCTAGAGTGCAGAACTCTGTATATGTTAAGGTGTATTTATTGAGGTCTGTAACTGAGGTAATTTTTTTGAATTTATATGTATATTTAGAATATTCCTCCAAGTTGGAATGTTTTAAATTTAGTGAGTAGTAATATAAATGTAAAATACTTTGACATGTTTCACTAACATAATTATAAGGCTTAATACAAGAATATTATATTTTTTAAAGTTTTTATGTAGACATTTTTGAATGACATAAGAATTTGTGAAGGTACTCTTGAGAATATAGAATCTTGAGATTCTATAAATGTAATGATTCTGGCTTGGAAAACATTACTGATGTAACTTTTCCCTATATGTGAAAATGAGGTAAATTTCTTAAAAGTTTCCTGAAAAAAACAATGAAGAATTATAACCCAATAGTTGAGTACTGGTAATCTTCAGATTTTTTTTTCCATAGAAGGAGTTGATATTAGTAGCAGGTGGGTCATAGAAATAGTCTCAGTTTCTTTCTCCTTACTTGAATCATTTACTTTATATTGATTTTTTTTTTTTTTTTTACTGGGGGGAGAATTGGAATCATTGTAAGATTTGCTATTGTAAGATGTTTCTCCTTTGCAGATGATATCTCTATAAAAGAGAAACCTGCTGAAAAAAGTAAAGATAAGAAAGTGGTCAAGCCAGTACGAAAAGTCCAAAAAGCAACACAGTTATCAAGTCCAGAATGCAAAACAGGTTAGTTTTCTTAGTGCCATGTCCATCCTAAGGTTTCATATTACTAAAGTGGAATCTACATGAATTTACTTGTGTGTTAACAAATGTTTGTTGTTTGGTGCTTATAAAAATTTTAGCACATTTTATGTGTCACTATTTTTTTGTGTGTGTGTGAGAGAGAGCAAAAGATTGAGGTATAATTGACGTAGAATAAAATTGGACATATTTAGAATGTATGGTTTGGTATGTCTTCATTATTGTACACATCTATGAAACCAATGGGAAAGCGGTAGTACTTATCTCACAGGGTTCTTGTGAGAACTAAAAGAGTTAATACGTAAAAGCACTTTCTATACTACCTGGCTTTTGATGAGCACTCAGATGTTAACTATGACTCCATTAATACTAGTGATTATTATTTCTAGCTATACTGAAGATGGCTGTTTAGAATGTCATATTCATGTCAGTAATTTGAGCTGAGAGTGGAAAAAGTTGGGAACTTGTCACTTTTAGTTTGGAAACATTCCGAGTTCAATTATTCATTCATTAGGCAGATATTTTTGAGCACTTGGTTACGTGAGAGGCGTTATGCTATACTAAGCTTGGGCAATGCAGTGGTAAGCAAGATGCACATAGCTCCTACCTTTGTGGAACTTAAAAAATCTTGTTTATAGACTTGTAGTTACAACAGAGTGGGGTGAATGCTTTAGTAAAAGAGCACAAAGTCCTATGGGAATACTGAGTAAGACCGATGGGATACTGTTTTTTGATCAAGCACCTACTTTTTTGCTCAAGCACCTATTTTTTTACTCATACACTAATCAATACAATGGCAAATAACATTTTATATCCATTGTTAACTTTGGATATCATAATAGGAGGACAGTGGCAATATACATTTTATAAGAAATGAGTTATCTGAGGGTTAACTAATTCTTACATTATAAAAATAGTATTTTTCATGAAGCATTATGTAATAGTGTTGTCAGTTTGAAATAAAGCACAGGGACCACTAAAACTTAGGAACACTGATCTTGGATTGAATTTATCCATTTTTGTGGTAGGCTGTATGGACTGCAGCAATGACCTAGACAAAGAGTCATTAAATGTACTAAAGCTCTATTAATAGTTTATCTAGTGCAGTGGTTCTTAATCTAATTGCCACGTTGTTACAAATGGAAAAAAGGGGTCGTGACCCACAGGTTGAGAACTGCTGATCTAGTGGAAGACCTTTTTTTTCTATCAATGAGTACATGAAACTCTTCCTTCCAGAAAGCCAGAATTTAGAAATAACCACACAGTATATTCTGCATGTATAAATAACCACCCGGTGTATTAATGGACGTTTGTTTTTGATTCAGAAAATTAAACTATAATTGTAAGAGAAGCCTGCTCTTTCATTTTGCTTAATAATGTAAAGTTTCTTATAAATAGATTAGGTGAGTTAAAACCCTTTAAATATTTTAGACTGTATAAAGTTAATAACAAGGTGCAAAAAACCTTTTTTTCTAAAGTAAACACACGTTTATGATTCACCTTTTTATAATCATTTTCATTAATATTATACTTCCACTTAAACTTTTAAATTTTAGCCCTTTTAAAACAAATTCTAAATGGAATGTCTTTTATAGGCAGTCCCTGGGTTATGAATGAGATAGGTTCTATAGGTTCGTTCTTAAGTTGCAATTTTGTATGTAAGTTGAAACAGGTACATTTATCTATTACTGTTTGTAAGTGTAAGTCGTATGTCAGTTGGATGTTTGTAATTTGGGGGACTGTTTGTATTATAAATATAATAAAATAGCATCCCAAAGGCCTGGAAAAATAGAAGAAAACATCATCCTGCCTTAAAGTACTAGTATTACTTTGTGTACTTTCTTTTTTTTTGGCATAATAACAATTGCCTTTTATTGTTGGGGATTCGGCTTGGTGCCTATGGCTCAACGGGCTAAGGCGCCAGCCATGTACACCTGAGCTGGTGGGTTCAAATCCAGCCCGGGCCCGCCAAACAACAATGATGGCTGCCACCAAAAAATGGCCAGGCATTGTGGCGGCGCCTGTAGTCCCAGGTACTTGGGAGGCGGAGGCAGGAGACTCGCTTGAGCCCAGGAATTGGAGGTTGCTGTGAGCTGTAATGCCACAGCACTCTATCCAGGGTGACAGCTTGAGGCTCTGTCTCAAAAAAAAAAAAAAAATATGTATATATAGTTGGGGATTCGTTGAGGGTACAAGAAACCAGGTTACGCTGATTGCATTTGTTAGGTAAAGTCCCTGTTACAATCGTGTTTTGCCCCCAAAAGGAGTGGCACACACCAAGACCCCACTCGCCTTGCTCCTTCCCTCTCTCTGCTCCTCCTTTCCCCACCTCTCCCTCATTCTTTCTCTCTCTGCTCTCCCCTTTCCTCACCCCCACTGTGTTATTAATTGTCATTAATTATCCTCATATCAAAATTGAGTACATGGGATTCATGCTTCTCCATTCTTGTGATGCTTTACTAAGAATAATGTCTTCCACTTCCATCTAGGTTAATACAAAGGCTGTAAAGTCTCCATTTTTTTTTAATGGTTGAATAGTATTCCATAGTGTACATATACCACAGCTTGTTAATCCATTCCTGGGTTGGTGGGCATTTAGGCTATTTTCCACATTTTTGTGATTGTAAATTGAGCTGCATTAAACAGTCTATTGTAAGTGTCCTTATGATAAAAGGATTTTTTTCCTTCTGGGTAGATGCCCAGTAATGGGATTGCAGGATCAAATGGGAGGTCTAGTTTGAGTTCTTTGAGAGTTCTCCATACTTCCTTCCAAAAAGGTTGTATTAGTTTGCAGTCTCACCAGCAATGTAAAAGTGTTCTCTTCTCTCCACATCCATGCTGCATCTGCATTTTTGAGGTTTTGTGATGTGGGCCATTCTCACTGGAGTTAGATGTACTCTCAGGATGGTTTTGATTTGCACTTCTCAAATAATTAGGGATGATGAGCATTTTTTCATATGTTTGTTAGCCATTCATCTGACTTCTTTAGAGAAGGTTCTATTCTTGTCTCTTGTCCATTGATATATAGGATTGTTGGCTTTTTTCATGTGGATTAATTTGAGTTCTCTATAGATTTAAAATCATAATAGTATGTAAGGGAGGGCAGCGCCTGTGGCTCAAAGGAGTAGGGCGCCAGCCCCATATG
>CAUYON010110708.1:0-24194 GCA_963573935.1 Arctocebus calabarensis | reverse complement strand
GAGTCAAGGGCGTGGGCAGATCTGTCCTTCCCTCAAGTCCCACGACTTTCACGTTTGGCACATACCTAACATCCTTTATGATTCTCACGTGCACCCTAGCCCTAAAAAATGTATAAAAGAAAGGCAAGAGATTGGGTCAGTGGGCTCGGTTTTGGGGACACTAGTCCGCCGAGTCTCCCGGCAGGAATAAACTCGCTGCTTCCTCTATCGACTGGTGCCTGGAGTCTTCTGTCCGCGTTGGTTTTCCTGCTACACCACCATGCCCCCACAAGCTTAATGATTTTGATTTTATTTTTTATTTATTTTGTAGAGACAGAGTCTCACTTTATCACCCTGGGTAGAGTGCCGTGGCGTCACACAGCTCACAGCAACCTCCAGCTCTTGGGCTTCAGCGATTCTCTTGCCTCAGCCTCCCCAGTAGCTGGGACTACAGGCGCCCGCCACAGCGCCCGGCTATTTTTTTGTTTTGCAGTTCGGCCGAGGCCGGGCTTGAAGCCGCCACCTTCGGTATATGGGGCCGGCGCCCTACTCGCTGAGCCACAGGAGCAGCCCGGAATTTTTAATAAAGATTTCTATAGCATTGGCTATCTTTGTTACTGTACATATCAATGCAATGTTAATATTCAGTGAAATTTGCTCTCCCCCCTTAAACCTTGAAGTTTTTAATTAATTGATTAGTTCTTTTGTTCTCTAGTCTCTTCAGTGGCAATAGAAGAGATTTTATATGACACCCAGCTTTTTGGAAGGGAAGATGTTAAATCCTGTTAGGTAAAGTGCTAACTTAAAATTTTTCCTGCTTTGGTGAAGCAATTGATGTTTGCTTCCTGAAGTACATCTCCTTGTATCTTTCTCTATATTCTTTAATACTTCTCCACAATTTTGTCCTACGTGTGGCATCTTTTAGTTTTCCTTTCTCTTTCATGCCCTTATTGACTATGCATGGGCATCCATTGGTCATATGTTGTTGCAGTTTTGTTTTGTTTTATTTTTTGAAGAGGCTGAAGAAGGTATTCATTTGCACAGTAGTAAAGAATTGCACTTGGGCTCGGTGGTTAGGACACTGGCCACATACACCAGGGCTGGTGGGTTCAAACCTGGCCTGCTGCTATAAACAACAATGACAACTACAAGAGAAAAATAACCAGGTGTTATAGCAGGTGCCTGTAGTCCCAGCTGCTTGGGAGGCTGAGGCAAGAGAATTGCTTAAGCCCAAGAGTTTGAGGTTGTTTTAAGCTGCGATGCCATGGCACTTTACCAAGGGTGACATAGTGAGACTCTGTCTCAAAAAAAAAGAAAAAAAAAAAGAATTGCTCTTGATTTAGATTATCTTCCTGGTATAGGGAAGTAGAAAAATATAAAGCTGAGGATTAACATCTGGACTGTAGCTTTTTCTTTATGATTAAATTCATACCTTTGATATCACTTCCAAGTTGTTCCGTGGAGTCAGGCAGCTCAGGCATATGGAGAATAAAATGCCCATGGAGGATCAGTACACTTTAAATAGTTTCCAAGAGCAGCAAGAGACCTTTGGAAACCTAAATTTGCTGAGACATTTTAAGTGTAGAACTTCAAGATTCTCACATCATGTTAAAACTTTAGTGGAGATAACCAATGACCTTGGCATACTTAAGATGGGTTGTGGTTTGTGTATTTAAGAGGACAGTGCAATTAAAAATATTTATGTAATTGCTCTTTAGAGAGCCCTGGATATTAGCATAAAGTTGTAAATTATTGTAACATTCTTAAAAGCTAGGAGAGGGGGATGTTCTCAGTGGGGTGGTCCTGGAACTGATCTACATAATTGTTGCATTCTCATCAAGTATGAAGTCAGATGAGGATATTTCAGGCAACTGAAAAGTTACTGGTGGGTTGATGAAGCAATTGAGATATGATATGGATCTAATTCCTCCCTCAGCAGCAATTGTAAGACATATGTCAAAAATGTATCGTCTCCTCGTTAGAGAGACCTCCAACTAAATAGCGAACCAACACTGTCTTTCATCCTCCTGGCATCTCTGGTGGTCTAAATAAATCATTTCTAAACAAATAAGTTTTAAAACCTTTTACCCTATTTAAAATGATAGGTTTGACTAAGCAAGTCCTTATCAAATTATAGTGGTGCTTTTTGCCCTGTCTCTGTCTCCATTAAAAACTCCTACTTTAAGAGATTTGTAACTCAGATTTCCTTAAGTGAGGAAACTTGGTGTTCAAGCTGAAAGAGTGACGGTTATTCATGGTTATTGCTCCTTTTTTTTTTTAAAGACGTTTATTTCCTGACCAAATGAGGACAATTAAGGTCCTAATACACAGTGGGGGGTGGGGGATGGGGAGAGCTGAGAAACGGAAGGAGGGGCGGGGTGGGGGGACAAAGGGTGTGGTACCCCTTTTGGGGGTGGAACACAATTATAAGAGGGTCCTTATCTAATAAGAGCAATCAATGTAACCTGGTTCTGTGTACCCTCAATGAATCCCCAATTTAAAAAAAAAAGCAAATAAAAGCTTTAAATAAGTTTAGGGCTGCTGTTTTTTCTTTCCTCTCCTTTCCTCCCCTCCCCCCTCCTCTCTTCCCCCTCCCTCCTCCCCTCTTCCCCCTCCCCCATCTCCTGCCCTCTTCTTTTCTCTGTCTTCTTTTAACAGTAGTTTGAGCTTCAATTATGTAATTAAAGGGTAAAGTATATTAACATATACTACTGAGAAAAATGTCTCCAGTCTGTTCTAGACATGGAAATATTTTCTGACTTTTTCTCCTTGTGATCAACCAAATGTCTCCCTTTCTTTCTCTTTTTTTCATAAGATCTAAAGTCCTTATAATTTTGTTTAACTTAAGTCCTTCCTCAGTTCCCTCTCTTTTTGGATTCTTTTGTTACTCTTTAATATTATGTGGATAAAAAGACTAATGTTTTTATTTGAAACATCCAAGATATTTGTAGCAAATAGTAATTTTGAGCTAAACTTTGAATGGTTTGAACACTGAAGTTTGGAAATTGTCCATCAGTGTCCATCTCTGATCCCTTGGGTAGCACTGTGTCAGGGCAAGGTCAATAACATGGCAGGCTTATCTACTAGAGTCAAGTGGGATTTTACTGGGGGCGGAGAAGGAGTGTTTTTTTTTTTTTTTTTGTGAAACAATCTCACTTTGCCACCCACAGTAGAGTGCTGTGGCATAACAGCTCACAGCAACCTCAAACTCTTGGGTTCCAGCAATCCTCTTGCCTCAGCCTTCTGAGTAGCTGGAACTACAGGCACCTGCCACAATGCCCAGCTACCTTTTTAGACATGGAGTTTCACTTTTCCTCAGGGTGGTCTTGAACTCCTGAGCTCAAGCAATCTACCTGCCTCAGCTTCCCAGAGTACTATGATTACAGGTATGAGTCACCATGCCCAGCTAACTTACCTTAAACTTAAAGTTTCTGTCTTTATTGATATCACTACTTTCCTTGAATGGTGAGTTGTTATGCTTGCATGCAGCTTGTCAGGGCATGTGTGTGTATTTTCTATGAGTTTGTGAACAAAGAAACCTGTAATATATTACCAGTTTTTGGCTGAAGTCTGTCAGATGGTGTCATAGGTTTGTGGCATAATCAGTAATTCACGAGAATTGTAACAGAGAAAATGTCCTGAAAAAGGGGGAAAATATTTTCTATCTCTTCAAAACTCCCTAACTTTTGCTGAAAACTAAAACCTACAGTCCAACCTCAGGTCAATGGTTGAGAGGGGCAGCGCAGTGCCCTTTGTTCTTTGTGCCACAGAAGATGGGATGAATCTGGAGGGAGGTTTTGAGATTGTCTGAACAAAGATGGGATTAATTAGAACCATTCCCCCTTAAAACTCTGTGCTTATACTTTAAGCAGGATGCTGGTACTCGAAGATGAGAGTCAGACAGCCTCCTCATTTGCTGGCAAATTAATAAACTTCTCTTTCCTTCTCCTCAAGCCACTTGTCTTCATTCTTCTGATTCAGCCTACGGTGAAGTGACAAACTTTCAGTAACACAGTAATGTGGGACCGTGTCACAAATTTGAGGTTTAGGACAAAGCTGATTTAATGAACCAATTCTTTAATCAGGACAACTGAAATAGTTGGATAGAATATTTAACAATGAAGAATTATGAAGAATAATTCAGTTAGGATCTGGGGGCGTTCAGAGGCCCACGGCTGAGCTTTTTGGCTGCTTTAGGTTGGGGCTGTTGGCTTGAGTGGCTTAACAACTTGACAGCACCAAACGATAGGGCAGGACTAGAATTCAGGGTAGTGAAGGGAAAGGGTGCGGGACTGGTGAACTCTCAGCATTTTAGGTTAGGAATCCAAAAAGCTGAATCCTAATAAAGGAAACTGGGAGAAATCAGACTTTCTTGGGACTGCAGGTCAGACGTAAATAATATCAGTTTCTGAAATTAGAATAAAGGGAACCCATTTTGCTAATTCTCCTAGCTGCACACCAAAGTTGAATTTAAAATCTCTCTGGTAGAAGATATCATCCTAGCCTTCAAATTATTTTGACAAACAAACAAAATGTTTGACAAACAATAAAAAGTAACCAGATCCTTAAAGAGATGAGAAAACATTAACAAAAACAGCAGAAGAAGCAGGCAATATAAACACACACATAGAGGGTCCAGATAATGAAGTCATCAGATAGAGATTTTAAGATATGCTTTTTATGTTTAGAAAGATTAAAAAAAAAACAAGATTGAGAATTTTGGCAGAAAACAGGAAACTATTAAAAAAAGAACCAAATGGAAATTCTAAAACTTAAAAGTATAAAACCAAATTTATGGGTTCAGTGGATAGAATACTGAACATATTTAGGCCCAAATAAAGAAATAATTCACAAACTGGGAAGTAGGTCAGAAGAAAATATCCAGATGGAATTGCTGACTGTCAAAAGGATGGAAAATACAGAAAACAGATAAAAGACATAGATGGTTTTTCATCCACCTTTTATCCATCCTTCTAACAGAACGGGAGTTTGAAAGAAAAGACATAGAAAACCGGAAAAAGTAGTGTGCTCAAAAATAATGGTTGAAAAATTACCAAACTCAATTAAAGACATCTAGCCAATATTCAAAAAGCATTACTTTAGCAGGATAAATAAAAAAAATCTATTTCTAGGCACAAAGAGAAAAATCTTACAAGCAGAGAGAGAATAAGAGATCAAAATTAAAGGAGTAATAATTAAATTGTCAGCTAACTTCTCAGCAAAATCAGATATAAAATCAGGAAATGATTATTAGAGTAGAATTTAATGGCCAGGAAGCTGGAGCCAATGAGGTGGTAAGTCATAGATAAGGACAGACAGAAACAGTGTGGGATGGATGGGGCACAGTAGCTCGTGGCTGTAATCATTCCAGCACTATAGGAGGTTGAAGCAGAAGGACTGCTTGAGCTCAAGGGTTTGAGACCAGTGTAAGTAAGAGCAAGATCCTGGTTCTACTAAAAATAGAAAAATTAGCTAAGCATTGTGGCAGATGCCTGTAGTCCCAGCTACTCAGAAGGCTGAGGCAGGAGAATCAATCACCTGACCACAGGAGTGAGAAGTTGCTGGGAGTTAGGCTAATGGAACTGTACCCTGGGCAACAGAGTGAGAATTTATCTCAAACAACCATCAAAACAGCAAAAAAGAAATACTGTGATAATATGGGAAGATGATGAACAGTCTAAAGTGAAGTAACCCTCGTATAAACTGGGGAGTTGTGTATGTACAAGTGACTGCATTTGTGTACCCTACCTGACACCTTCAACAATTGAGCATGTGTCTGCTAGTCACAGATTTCTGGAAATTGGCTCTTTATCCTGGTCTCTGGTACTTTTTGTTACCTAAAGAAAAGAGAGATGTTGTATGATCTCATTGTTCCTGACCCTTTCACAAATTACATTGGTTTCCATGGATCTTTTAGTAGTTTGTAATGGAGAAAGTAGGATGAACCCAGGTCTTACAAAAGAACCCTGTTAGGCTGTGACTGATCTAAATAAAGCTGCTCTAAAGCAGTCACGATTATGCTATTTGGAACTATTCCAAGGTAGTAAAAGATGACTATTAAAAAGTGCTTTATATTTAAGAAAGCAAAAAAGAAACCTATCCCTAAATGCTTGGGTCAAAAATCACTGGTATACACAAATATTTGAAAGAGATTGTGATCTGTACATTACTACCAGGAAATGTATCCTTAAAAGTCAAGGATAGGGTGGCACCTGTGGCTCAAACGAGTAGAGCGCTGGCTCCATATGCAGGAGGTGGCAGGTTCAAACCCAGCCTGGCCAAAAACGGCAAGAAAAAAAAAAAAGTCAAGGACGGTCCTGTGCTAGTATTTGCCAATCAAGATGGAAATGTACTCCCTCTTAATAAAACCAATGACTGGTAACCACATTCTAAAGAAAGTCTTCTCAGCTATCACAGTGCTAAAAGAAACCTCTGAAAATTTCTAACAAGTAATTATAAGAACAAGTATGTTGTATTTTAAAAATATATCTCAAATAAAATAGTGCTAGTTTCTAACCTTTTAACAACTTCTAGTTCTAACAACTTCTAACCACATCTATTCTGATCATATTGCACATGCAATATACACAATTTGGCCCTGTCTCCTCCATATTGGGATGAAGAAAGCAAGCCAAGGGGGGGAGGGGAAGGACTGGGCAGATGAAAAGTCATTTAATAAATAAAGGCATTTATGACAAGATTTTAGACAGCATAACACTCAAAAGTTATATCTGCAATTTGAGATGCCTTAAAATAAAAGTAGAGTTTGCAAACATTTTCCAAATAAATCCACTTCAATTAAGGACAAATGAGACATACTTAAACAAGTTGCAGGATAGAGACCAAGAATTAGTAGGACTATGTGCCTCTGGCCCCCATCCCATCATGAGTCAATGTATAATTGTGACCCTGGACAGATTCGGAAGTCAGAGCCTTTGGGCCTAGCTTCTCATGCCTGTATAAGAAGAGGAAGACTTTTCTACTCTTTGAAGAGTGCTGTAGCTTTGCATGGAAATACTTGGCCAGAAATAAATATAGACACTTATAAATGTCTTAATTCTATTATGTAGGCAGTTAATGGATTTAGAAATGAGAAATTACGACTGGGTATGGTGGCTCATGCCTGTAATTTTAGCACTCTGGAAGGTGGAGGCAGGAGGACTGCTTGAGCTCAGGAGTTGGAGACCAGCCTGAACAATAGCAAGATCCTGTCTCTCCTAAAAACAGAAAAATTAGCCTGGCATAGTGATGCATCCCAACTACTTGGGAGGCTAAAGCAGGAGGATGGCTTGAATCCAAGAATTTGAGGCTGCTGTGAGCTAGACTGACATCACAACACTCTAGCCCTGCTTAATTGAGACTCTGTCTAAAAAAAAAAAAAAAGAGAAATTATTGAAGTTGATGGCCATTTAATAGAGCATTCTATGACCAATGTTTTTTTCCTGTAAATCCTTAATGCAAAAGAGATCAACACTAGAAACTGTTCTAGGTTGATTGTTAAACTAAGTGATAATCTCATAGTCCCTTGGAATATAAATTCTCTGAGATGTAGGGTGATGAGAAGCAGAGAAAGAGAAATTCAAGTACTCTTTGAAGGCATAGGCTTTTTACCATCTGCTTGTTGATTCATTGGTCCCATTTCTTCTCATCTGTTTATTTGCATAGCAGCACCAGCTGCCCCCTCAAATTTGAATTGCCTGACTTAATCAGACAGGTCCCTGATTGAGAACTGAGTTACAAATTGGCAGATGAATACAAAATTGTTTTTAATAAGACACAGAGTTCTGGGTGCTTTGTGCCCACGCTATAACTGTTTGTTGGCAGCTACAATAACCGGCAGTGTTCCTTTCATCTTGAACAGAAAGGCAAAAGGCATTCAAAAGAAGCCTTTGAATTTTGTACTCAGAAATTCCACTCATCTGCCTAATGTTCTTTTTTTAATTAGAAGGATACACATATGACTTAATTAATCAAGCCTGTCTTAGGGAATTATGCATTTATTAATGGTTTCTGCACTCAAGCACATTATTAAGGGATTTGTGCTAAGCACCTGACATAAAGCAGACTAATTTTGCTTGCTTTGCTTAATGTATTGAGAAACGGCATGTTGATCAGATTTCAAAACATTCAAGCTATGAACTAATGTCCTATTTAGAGAGTTTAAAAATTCAGTGCTTTGGCAATCCTGCTTTATAATGCTTTCTTTACAAGGCATTCTACGGCTGGGAAGGAAGAAGGACTTGATGGGCAGAGCCCTAAAAAGTGAAAGGGAGGAGTAGAGGGGAACAGCCCTATCCCAGGGCAGGACAGGGCAGGGCAGGGCAGGCAGGGCAGGTCATGGCTTCTGAAAATTGAATTTGCTGTTCCATGCTCCTGAAGTTTTTGATAAGAATATCTGAACCGTTCTTGCAAAGACCCCCACTAGATATATAAATAGCTGAGACGACTGAATCACACATACTGTGTCATACAGACCTTGTCACAGCATTGAGTGTGCAAATCCATATTCTAATTGTTAATCTAATTATACTATTTTGAGCTCCTTAGATAACTGATCATTTCACAATTTTTCACCATGACACTGATGTAAAAAAACCAACTATTATCTGGCTTGGTCAATGCCATTATAAAAAGGACATTCCTATCAGGAATTCTTCCACATAGGCCACAAAAATTTAATAATTTAAGGTTCTCATTATTATGGTTTCATTAACCAAAAAACATAACATAAAAGATATATCACAGAATGCTCTCTCTGTATCTACATTGAAAAGTAAGCTTGCTTGACCAAATGGAGAACAAGTTTCATGCATTCAAGAGATTTTTCAGGTGTTTTGTTTGCACCAAGCAGTGGCTAGCTGATGTCATGGAAGGGTAGCTCCGTATGAGCTCCAAGAAATTATTAATGTATTGCCATTCAGGACTGTCCCAGGAAGGCAGAGAACACAGAGGAGCTGAGTTCAGTGTACCACGGTAGGTAAGAGGAAAATGTCTGGAACCAAGAGTATGGCATCTGTGACTTTAAGACTTTGTGATGTGGGCCATTCTCACTGGGGTTAGGTGATATCTCAGGGTAGTTTTGATTTGCATGGCTAACTTCTTTTTTAAAAAGGTCTTACTGATCAATCCCTTTGTGGGAGTCTTAGGAGTTGAGCTGTGTCGCAATTTTAAAATTTTCCAACCAAAATCTTTGCTAGTTCTGCTCTTGTAGTAGCCCAGAATAGTTTATCTTCTCTACCCTGTTCAAGTCTAAGCTAAGGAACTATTTTCTCTGTCTCAGCAATTGCCCACTTTTCTTTTCCTTCCTTACCTTGCTCCCTGCCTGTCCCTAACACGGTATGGGATCACTCCCCTGCTCTCCTGTTGCTGGTGAACTTGCATTCATTCTTCACTTTGCCCCGGAAACCCTTTGCTCAGCTATTGGATTTGGCCTTTTTTCTTGTTTCACACTCTCATAGGACCACATTTTTTCCTTTTTTATTTGTCACCATTTAAACTGTAAAATCATGTCACAAGGTGGAAAAAATCTGGTTACTTTAGCAGGCAGGAGTAACATGTCATTTAGAAAAAGAATTGCTGGGAAAATACAGTGTTCAGCATGTCTTGGGAGCTGAAATAATCTCCTCAAGGGACTTGGAGTTGGTACTGTACATGCACTTAGCAGAGGGGAAGATTTGTCCTGTGAGATAGATGAAGGAGAATCTAGAAATTCTGTTGAGTTATCATATCTTTCAATTCCATATCTATTTAAATCTACTCCATAATGATATTGAAATAGGAGGAAAATAAGGGACAATAGAGGAGGTGGTGAGACTGAAGGGAGGTTGTTCACTACGTGTAGGACCCTTTTTGAGATCCAACTGAAATCTTCAGTAATGCCCTTCAATGCTACATATGCTTGAGTTAGGTGATTTGGTTGTGGAAATTGAATAAGGTGGGCCCAGTTTAATGTAGGGATTGATCTGTTTATGTGATTTTTAATTTTTTTTTTGGAGACAGTCTCACTCTGTTGCTCAGCTAGTGTGCTGTGGTGTCAGTCTAGTTCACAGCAACCTCAAACTCTTAGGTTCAAGCAATCCTACTGCCTCAGCTTCCCAAATAGCTAGGACTACAGGTACCTGCCACAACTTGATAATTTTTCTGTTTTTATTTATTTATTTATTGAGATAGAGTTTTACTTTGTTGCCCCCAGTAGAGTGCCCTGATGTCGTAGCTCCAACATATCTCTTGGAGTCAAGTGATTCTCTTCCCTGCAGAATAGCTAACCAGGACTACAGGTGCCCACCACAAGGCCCAGCCATTTTTAGAGATGGGGGTCTCACTCTAGCTCAGAGTGGTTTCGAACTCGTGAGCTCAAGGAATCTGCCCACCTCAGCCTCCTAAAGTGCTGGAGTTTTAGGCATGAGCCACCATCTGTTTTTAGTATAGCCATCTAGTTTTAGTACAGATGGGGTTCTTGCTTTTGCTCAGGCTGGTCTTGCACTCCTGACCTTGAGAGATCCTCCTTCCTTGGCCTCCTAGTGTGCTAAAATTGCAGGTGTGGGCCACTGCACCTGGCCTATTCATAGGATTATTATTTGATATTTGCCTCCTTCCTATAATTTTTAATTTCCTAGTAACTATAATAGCTCTATTCCTAGCACATAGTAAGTTTTCAATAAATACTTTTTGAATGTATGATTGTTGTATATCTTAGTTTCTTTGAGAACACAGCATAAAGAAAGAAAGTTGGAAATAAGGAATGAAGGGGAAAAGGGTGCAAATGGATTGTGAATAGTTGCAGAGAAGGTAACTGTGGAGTAGGGATTTGAACACACACCATTCTGAAGTCTTTTCTCTTATATGGTAATATGAACAGGGTGTTCCAAAAGTCACTCTTAAAGTCACCATACACAGGGGAAAATGGGAAATTGTAGCTAAATGTAACTTTATTTACAAATATTCATTACAAAATTTTACACAACACAGACAATATTTGTAAATATTTTGTAAAATTTTGTAATGAATATTTTGTAAATAAAGATATATGGTGTATGGTGACTTCAGGGATGACTTTTGAGATACCCTGTAGTATTATTATTCCTTTGTTACAGACAAAGATTTTGAGATTCAATGAAGTTCAGAAATATGATTAGTCAAGTTTATACAATTAGAAAGTTAGGGACATGGGATATGAATGTAATTTGTGTGACTCCAAATTTTGCTCCACTACTTTATTTTATTAGGATATTTTAGCTACAAGTGACAGACACCAAGTTAAATTAGCATAAGCTCAATAGGAAATTAATTTGCTCTTAAAAGTCCCAGGAAGATAGCTTCAGGCATTGTTGGATCCAGGAGTTCTCTTTGTTTTTCTCAGATAGTTTTCTCATACTGTATGAACCAAATATAGTAAACTTCTGTAAATTGACCACCCAACGGCTGTAACAAATAGGCCACCATAAAGACATGGTTAACACAAGGATTTAGATTTACTGTACTGATATGTATGTGTGGTACATGTTCAGCCTATGAAAATTAGGTCAACTTAAGGAGATGGTCAATGTAGGGAAATGATCACCTATCACTGCTCTCTTAATAGTCTCAAGGAAAGAAGATATTTTCCTTGACACTCTGGCTGTGTGGTCCCTGGAGTTGGCTGGTTCAGTTTGGGTAATATTCCACTTTGCCCAGAACAAAGGGGTTGGGTGACTGGCTGGCTAGCTTCATTAGGTATTGTGTCTGATGCTTTGGTAGAAAAAAATCAGGTCCAGGTGACTAACCCACTGTAATTAGGTACACTGGGCCAGGTCTCCCAAAAGGAATGCATGTGAATAAGTGACAGATGTTTACTCCCACCTGTTTCTGATACTATATAGAAAATGCTTAAGAGTGTGGGCTTTTGGATTACACACTTGCAACCAATTCCCAATTACTTCACTTTCCACATGTCTTTTGAGCACATTACTTACTCCCATGAATCTTTGTTATTATTTTCTACGAATAATCTTTCATACAGTGTTGTATAAATGAATCAATATGTGTAAAGCACTTAACACAGTATCTAGTTTATAGAATTCTAGTTTTATTTCTATCAGAAGCATGAGAGAAGAAATTAGGGGTGTTCTCAAGTCCACAGTAGTTTTGAGTAATTGTATATGCTATAGGATAAAATTTTTGAGATTACATTAAATTAAGGAAATGGTCATTGCAGAATATGCTCAATAAATCACTTTTATTAGCTCTGTTGATTCCTAATTATAGTTATCATTTTTTTCTGTCATCAATATAGCATATACTTGTAAGCTTATATCCCTTTGAGACTTTGCTTAGTCAATTGTTTGCTTCATTATTTTTTTGAGACTCTTAGATGATCTTGGTTCTTTTTCCTTAGTCTATAAGAATCTATCTTAAAAGAACAAAAGTGATAAAAGTGACCACCACCCTTGCCTTTACCCTCTCTGTCAAGGTATCATGACTTACCATCAAAAAACTTCTTAAAAGAATAATTTGCCTTTACTATCTCTTTTCAGTTGTTCCTTAAACAATTCAATCTAGCTTCTGTAGGTATCACTGTACCATTTAAGCTCTCAGGAGGGCCACTGATTCCTGGTCTGTTGGTCAGGGAATACATTTTAGAATTTGTTTTACTTAATTTCTGAATCTGTATCTCTGAACAGACAGGCCTCTCTCAACTGTAGATTGCTATATCTAAGTTTCTGATACATTCATCACCATGAGAGAGACCCAGTGGAGAAATGAAATAAATAGCCTGGCATGATATTTGAGCTTCCTCATTTTACTAAAGGGGGTTCAAGGATAGTAGATAAAATTCTTCTTTTCTGAAAATATTATCTAGGCTGTCTCAGGACCTTAGCTGCCCACCATTAATCATTATTTTTGAGTTCTGGTAAGGAAATATGCCCCATGAAGGAAATCAATTTATTAGTGTCTAATAACAGCTCTTATTGTGTGCACAACCTAATTTAATCTTCAGAACAACCCCAAAGACTAAATAAAATTAACCCTCTTCAACAGGAGACTGAAGTTATTAAGCATTTAAGCAATTGACTAAAGCTCATGGAACAGGTGAAAATGGCTGGGTTCAGATTTGATTCATTCATTCATTCAAACTTTGATTGATTCATTCATTCAAATACCTTTTCAGTGACTATTTTTTTTTTTTTTTGAGACAGAGCCTCAAGTTGTCACCCTGGATGGAGTGCTGTGGCATCACAGCTCACAGCAACCTCCAATTCCTTGACTCAAGCGAGTCTCTTGCCTCTGGCTCCCAAGTAGCTGGGACTACAGGTGTCCGCCACTACGCCCAGCCATTTTTTGGTTGCAGCCGTCATTGCCGTTTGGCGGGCCCGGGCTGGATTTGAACCCGCCAGCTCAGGTGTACGTGGCTGGCGCCTTAGCCTGATGAGCCACAGGCGCCGAGCCTTTTTTTTTTTTTTTTTGTAGAGACAGAGTCTCATTTTATCGCCCTCGGTAGAGTGCCATGGCATCACACAGCTCACAGCAACCACCAACTCCTGGGCTTAGGCGATTCTCTTGCCTCAGTCTCCCGAGTAGCTGGGACTACAGGCGCCTGCCACAACGCCTGACTATTTTTCTGTTTTGCAGTTCGCCGGGGCCGGGTTTGAACCCGACGCCTTTGGTGTATGGGGCCGGCACCCTACTCAATGAGCCACAGGCGCCTCCCTTCAGTGACTATTTTATCGAAGGTACTCTTCTGGCTTTGGGCTATAACAATGACAAAAAACCCAAAAATTCCTGTTAAGAGGCTTATATTCTAATAGGTGACAATAAAAAAGAGTTTTCACAGCACATGGAAAAGACAGATTATTCATAGCATCAGATCAGTTTTAAACAAGTTCAACTGTCAACACCTTGCATTAATAAACAAACTTTTCCAAGCAAATCTTTTGAGAACTTCTAAAAATCAGCCAGTCATGAACAGATTCACTCTATTAAATCCACCCTGAGTGCTAGCTAAACACCAGTCCCTCCTCATGCTTTTATAAATAATGTGAACTCATTTTAACATCTGAAAATCTGCCAATCCAAAAATTCTATCTACAATCAAAATTATGATTTGCTCAGGGACATTGGGCCTGGCCAGTACATCTATTTTATTTTCAGGAAATGAATAAATCCTATTTGTAGACAAGAAGTCATATATATAGAAGCTGAACTTAAATAATGATTTGGAGCTTTATTAAGAAATACAAGGAAGTATTTTTTCTAAATAGCAATGTATTGACTATATTTTCTTATTTTCTGTATTCTTGATGCATTTGGTGCTTAGATCCTAGAGAGACTGCCCAATCTTGATCTAGTTAATTCCTAGATATAGCAAATGATTCTCCATCCAGGGTGTCTTTCACATGCAAATTAACCAATCCAGAACTATTTCCTATCATATTGTCACATATCAAACCAATATATTGCCCTATCCCAGATGACCTTAGGGGTGGATACTGTACAACTAGGTACCACCTTCATAACAGAGAAACAGCCTAAAAAGGGTAAAAATAAATTACATACTGCCTATTTAAAACCTCCCAACTCTTTCTGGGCATGAAAACCTGCATTCCTGCCTCAGGCCATGGTCAGGAAGGTCAGGGGTGTTCTTTGTACAACAGGAGATGGCTCAAAGGAACTATTTTGGCAGAAGTCACAAAGTTATCTTCCCCAAGACAGGATTGATCAGAACCATGAACTGATTAAACAACAATAGCCTAAAGCAGAAAACCTTCCCTTTCCAAGCTCTTGTGTTTCTGTTTATGGAGATGATAATGATACTTTAAGATGGGAACCTGCCATTCTCCTCATTTGCCACCAAATAATAAACTCCTCTTTCCTTTTCTTCAGCCTACTTGTCTTCCTTCAGATGGGAACAAATGCCAAAGTTTCAATAATACCTCTATAGCTCTGAGTGCACTAAAGTTATTTTAACTGAAATTATACTAACTAACCAGTCCTGAACTTTTTTAGCACACTCATCCTGCCTTACTCTTCCTTCCCCTGAAAATCTGATAAAGACTCTGGGCCATGCTCTCTTTCTTTTTGCCTTCTACCCTGGGAGTCTCCCCACATGACCTGTGAGGTTGCCGTTCTTCCTCTTTTCAGCCATCTATGAGTACAAACTTCTTTGTTCATGACAGTCATGTCTGCCTTATCCTACCTGATTAAATCAAATATTGGGAACATTTGATATAATCAGGAGTATAGACAAGTTTTTCTGCAGAATTCAGAATTTTAAAAAATGTACTTGCTGTCTTAGAATAAAACATTTGTACCAACTAGTTTATTTATGGTTACCCCTTTAATCAAAAAGAAAATTGATTAAAAGAAGCAAGAAGAGGAAGGCTGGGTGAGGATTTAAGTAACCAAACTGTGCATAATTAAAACATTGACCTTGAGAAGGTAAGAAGTACAGATAGGGAACTATTTAAGGCAACTTAGAAGCCTCTTTATGGCCAGTGCAATGTCTCATATCTATAATCTCAGGACTTTGGGTGGAGGAAGTAGGTGCTTTGCTTGAGGCTAGGAGTTTGAAACCAGCTTGGTCATGAAAAGCCTTTTCTTTAAGCAGTGATTGGGCAAAAACATAAAATTACAAATAAAATAAAGGCAACTCAATAGTTAAATTTAAAATGGATTTCAGAAAATTTTCAAATAAAATCCTGTGGTAGAACGTACATCTTAAAGCAAAAGGAGCTTTGCCTTCTCTTTTTATAAATGGGTTCAGAAAGAAAAAAAATAGATTAGAACAGGAAATCTCCAATTTAGAAGATTTCTAACATGTGGTAAACATTTTCAAAGAATAGCAATAAAGTGAACAAGCTAGAAATAAAAAATAAACTGGCTCTTTAGATAAAACCACTAGCCCCTGAAATAAAAATAAGAACAAAATGTTTTCTATTTTCTAAGAATCAGGAGCTAATAAATAAGGACACCTGTAGCTATGACAAGGACAAGGGTCATTGGAAGGGCCCAAGTCCAATATTACCAAAGAAACAAAAGGTCAACTCTCATGATTCTACTTCAAGGAAAATATTGCTGCTCTTCCTCTGAGCTTGCAAGGTGCATTGTCTAGAAATATAAATAAACAACACTACAGTTCCTGCTTGATATTGTGCCACTCCAGCTGTCATTGATCTTATGACCCTAGAACATCAACTCCCTCCCTGCAACCAGGCCAGTAGAGAGATGTTTTAGCAGTCCTAAGGCTTTCCCATGGCTGTACTTTTAAATATAACCTTGAGACCAGAACACCCTTTTCTTCCCTGAGACCCACCCTGAGAAAGTAATAGTGATTTACTTTGCAAAGGAAACTGCCAGATATAATGTACTGAAGAAGAGTTTTTGTGAAGGTCCCAGAAAATTCCTCCTCACATGTGCAAATTATAGCTGATCTGGATAGACAGATAACATACTCATATTATATATGATTCAAGAAATAGTCAGAGAATTAGCTATATGCTAGCATCGCTGTGGGCAAAAGACTTTATAGACATAGGCAAAATAATTGGAGCAGAACCCATAAGAATTCAAATTGATTCTTCTAACCCTTTACGTAAAATTCTTCAATATCTTCTTAAAGTTGAAGTCAAGAAAAGATTAGGCCAATTGCGAGCAGTTTAATAGAGAAAGGACTAATTATTTCCTGTATGAGTTCTTATCACCCTGAATTCCCCAGGAAAGGACAAATGGAATATTAAAATGATTTTATCTAACCTGTCAGATACCCTTGAACTCCAATGGCCTCAAATATTATCCTTAGCTTTTAGCTATCCCTGTGCTCTTTTCCTTCAGGAAATAAAATAATGTCTTCTTATAAATTTGTCACTGGCAGGCTCATGTGACTAGGAATATCTCCAACTATTTTTTTTTTTTATTGTGGTAAAACTTATATAACTTGATGCTTACCACTTTAACTATTTTTAGGAGTAAATTCAGTGGCATTAAGTATAAACATAATGTTGCATAACCATCCCAATTATCTATTTACAAAACCTTTACATCACTTGAAACAGAAACCATTAACCAATAACTGTGCTTTATCCCATCCCCCATCCCTGTAACCTCGCTTCTACTTTTTGCCTCTTTGAATGTGTACTTTCTATATGTCTTAAATAAGTAGAGTCATATCACATTTCACCTTTCTGTTCTGGCTTCTTTCACTTAGCATAATGTTTTGAGGATTCACCTATGTGGCAGCATGTGTCAGAACTTCTTTTTCTTCATGAGTAAATAATATTCCATTTTATGTATGTCTCACATTTTGTTTAACATTCACCCATTGATGGAAAGTTGGGGTAGTTTCTACCTTTTGGCTATTGTGAATAATGCTGTTATCAATTTTTACTTAGTAATATTCATCTGGGTTCCTGGTTTCAACTATTTTGGAGATATATATACCTCAGAGTGAAATTGCTGTATAGTATGATAATTTTGTTTAACCTTTTGAGAAACTGCCAAACTTTTATCCACAGTGGCTGTACCATTTTACTTTCCATCTATCAAGATTTTTTTTTTACCACCTATCCATCTATATTTAATAGAAATGTTTTATAAGCTGATCTAGGTAAGTATTGGACTAACTCATTATATTCAGTCCTATTATCAACAGGTAGAGGCTGTCTTTTCTCACCTATCACCTAGTTAGCCACCCTTGATTTTCAACTACTAGATAATCTAGAGTGATAACTAATTATCATTGGAAATGATACACAAATCAGCAAATCAACTAGAGAGAGCTCCTTATTTATACTAACTACAAAGATCCTTATTAAGTAATAACCACCAGGAAATAAATTACCAGGAAAGAATCCTTGGATATGTTTCCCAACTAAAACAATGTCACAAGTTCAACAAGATTTGGCAAGTCACACCCATTAAAGATTTTAAAATGACATTCATCAGAGAACTTTGAGAACCAGACAATCCTAGAAATTGGCTGTTAACCCCAAAGCATCTGAATAAGCCAGTTGTGGTAGGAAATAACTTCGTTCAAGATCATTAGAAAAAGATTCTCCTATAGGCCACACTCTCTTTTATATATTCTGCTTTATTATGTTTTTCACTGTAGTTTTCCTTTCCATTGGCTTAAGGTTCGATACTTCTGACTTTTCTGTCTTGCTTTCCCACTGATAATTATGACTTGTTTAAGTCCAATTTTGCTACAGTCTTCATTACATTTCTAATATTAGCTATCTAAAGTTCTTGCAAATTGCTGAAAATTTGAAAAATTGTTGAATACATCACCATTGCCACTACCTGCAAAAAAATAAATTTCCATATCTGCAGTTACATTATTAAAGCCAATTTTTGTCAAGGTTATTCTAGTCAACAAATAGCCTTGAGAGATGGTAGACTTAACAACTGTCAATGAACATGAAGACAAATTTTTCTAAAACTATTCTCATGAAAAGGTCATGACTTGATCTATTCATGTCAATTATCTCAACTGCCAAATATTTGCTGATTGTTGAGTATACCTGGTGTTTCTATTGTAGAATGACTCCAAATAAAATCCTCAAGAAGTGTCAACATTTTAAATTGGGAGTTTTTTTTTTTTTTTTTTTTTATAAATGACTAAACATCCAAATATTCAGGTGTAGAAATCATTGAGGATATATAGACATGTTGTACTAACATTATCAATATAGACAATGCATAAAGAAAAATTCTTGTATAAAATAAATGTGTGTGAGTATATATATGTATGTGTATACATATATATGTGTATATATATACTTTTTTTTTCTACCCCACACCAGACTGGGGATAGTATATGGAGCAGTAACCACACTCATAGTCAATATAGTTGTAGCTACACTAAAGTTAATCACTTTCTCTGGGAAGTTTCCTGGATTCTTAATCCTTATGTGAAAATCAGGTTTTTTATGCCCATCCATCATGGCTTATTGTACTTGGAACTATTATTCAGCACATTTCAAATGTTATCAATCTCTAGTACCCTTAGTAGGTGATATCTCTTAGCAATGACTGAAAAGAAAATACTTCTCATATGAATATGAACAGTAACTGTTGAAATAAACTTCTAAGGTGTCAATTTCTTAAAGAGGAGTTACAAAGTTTGAGGTGGTCATTAAAAATTAGTCCCTCACTTTGGCTAACATAGAAGTCATATCGCCCAAATCCTAAAGGCCGATAAGTTTAAATTCCTTAGTCCAAATAAATATTACTAGGATAGCATTGGATTTTCTTGTAGCCAGCAAATGGTGTCTGGGCCATTGGTAAAACCTCATTTTGTATCTGGGTTAACACTTGAAATCAAGTGGAACAATTTATAACTTGATTGTAAGTAAAGGCAAGAAGAGAACACTTCTGGAATGGCAGAGTAAAGATCTCTGAAAACCTGATTTTCCATAAAGATGGCAAGCAAATGGCCAAAATTGTCAAAATCAACTTTAGTGGAACTCTGGAAATTAAGAGGCTCGCAACATTCTGAGGAGTGTGTAGTTGATAAAAATGGCTGAATATCAAAATGAACAGCAAGTTTTGTGATGTTTCAATTTGCCCTATTTCCATCCTCTTCTTCCCAGCTTCTTTGTAACTATAGTGACAGTGAAAATCAGTAGACTAGCATAGCCCCCAAAGAAAACAGACCATGTTTGAGCTTTCCTAAAAGTACAATACCCCAAGAATAGTCCTGACACGCTTGTCTGGAAACTGTCTGAGGATTCTCACTTGCAGAATTTGTCTTTATTAGAGTTGACTCAAAGTATACTACTTCAAACAGCCTTTTCCCCACATGTTTGTAAAAAACAATCAGTAGCAATTATTTAACATTATAGCTGCCTGAGGCAGAGGTAACTGGGACAAACAAGAAGAATGTTAAAAAATTTTTGAAAAGAAAATCTGGGAAATATGATAAGCCAAAGTGCCTTTGAAAAGCTCTGACATACTCCTTAGAATCAAGAAGGCCATTGCATGCACATCTGTGCACATGCCCAGGATTGAGAAGTCCCTAATCTCTCATGTCTATCTTTCTTGAACTACACCAGCAGGAATTAAAGGCTAGCATGGGTGTCTAAGCTTTTTTTTTCCCTGTTGCACACATTGGTAGAATAAAGTTGGCTTAGGCCACACATTAAATACACACAAACATTAAGGAGGCTGATTAGCAAAAACAAGACTTGTGCATACTTATTGTGATATCTGAAACCACAGATAAGCAAAATGAGTCCTCACAAAATTAGCATATGGTCCACAGGCCACAGGATGGACCCTTTTGGCCATAGATTGTACAAAGTTAGAGCATTGAAGTAAGGAACCGTTCGTCCCCTGATTAAAGGCTGGGAGAGTTATTAGTACCATGTTAAGGAAATCTTCACCCAAACATTGGCCAATCACTAAAATAATCAACCACAGACATTATGACAGAGAACTCAGACTTTAGCCACACATGACACAGAAAACAGACTTTACAGAGTTAGTATAGGAAAGTCACTAAACAAATAGCAGCAGCAGCAATAGCAATAAACTCTGAAGAGAGAATTTGATTTCTGGAGTTTCCAGAATATATAATTTAAAATGTCCATTTTAAACAAAAAACTTATGAGACACACATATAAAAAGGAAAGATTGATTGACATATAAGGAAAAAAATTAGTCAATAGAAACTGTACCTCTATAAGCCAAGACATTGGGCTTACTAGATGAAGATTTAAAATTAGCTATTATAAATACATTATGTTCAAAGAACTAAAAGAAACTAAGCTTGATGAATTAAAGTATGAGAATGACGTCTCACTAAAAAGAGAACAAAAAGAGAGAAAAAAAATTCTAGAGTTAGAAAATACAATAACTGAAATAAAGACTTCTTTAGAGATAGTCAAGAACCTATATGAACAGGCAGATGAAAAAGTCAGTGAACCTGAAGATATATTAATGGAGATTATTTAGTTTATGAGGCAGAAAACAAAAATGAAATGCAGATAACTGAATAGAGCCTCAGAGCCCCATTAGACACCATCAAGATTAACAGCATATGCATAATGAGAGTGAGAAAAATGGGGAAAGGAAGAGAAAGAGAGAAAGACAAAGGGTCAGAGAGAAAGTATGAAAAAATAGTGGCTAACAACTTTCCAAATTTAATGAAAAACAGTAATCTCGTACCCAAAAGTTCCACTCAATGAACTCCAAGTAAGAGAAACTCAGAAATGCACACTAGGCAGATACAGTTGATAATCTAACTGTGGAAAGATAAAGACAAAGAGAAAATCTTGAAAGCATCAAGAGAAAAGAGACTAATCACATAGAAGACATTCTCAATTAGGTTAGCAGCTGATTTCTTATCTAAGGCTACAGAGGCTATTAGGCAGTGGGACAACATAGTTAAAGTAGTAAAAGGAAAAGAGTCTCAATCAAGAATGTTCTCCTCCTCTCTCTCTCTGTTTCTCTCTTTCTTTCTTCCTGTCTTCCTTCCTTTCTTTTTTAGACAAAATCTACACTGTTACCCTGGATAGACTACAGTGGCATCATTGTAACTCACTGCAACCTCAGACTTCTGGGCTCAAGTATTCCTCCTGCCTCAGCCTCCCCGCTAGCTGGGACTACAGGCACAGGCACGTGCCATACCACCTGGCTAATTTTTCTATTTTTAGAAGATAGGGTCTCACTCTTGCTCTGGCTGGTTTTGAGCTTCTGACCTCAATTCTTCCACCTTAGTTTCTGAAGGTGCTAGGATTATAGGCACAAGCCACTATACCCAGCCAACAAAGAATTCCTTATCCAGAAAAAAATTTTCACAAAAATGAAGAAGACATTAAGCCTCCCAAGATGAAAAAATTGAAGAAGCTGAAAGAATTTATAATTAGAAGGCTCTTCTTTAAAGAAACACTACAGGGACTCCTTCAAGTTGAAATGACTTGACAGTAACTGAGATAATATGAATGAATTGAGATAACTCAATCCATACAAAGAAATCAAAAACACTAGTAACTGCACAGGTGAAAATAAAAGACAGCATAAATATATTTGGCCATAGATTTTACACAGTTAGAGCATTGAAATAAAGAACTGTTCATATCTCAAAGAGATATTTACACTCCTATATTCACTACCACATTATTCACAAGAGCCAAGAGATGGAAACAACCTTACTGTCCATCAACGGATGAATGAATAAAGAGAACGTGGTATATACATATCATAGAATACAAATCTGTCATTAAAAAAAGGAAATCTTGCCATTTGCTACAACATGTATCAACCTTGAGGATGTTAAGTGAAATGTCAGTCACAGAAAGATAAAAGCTGCACGAGGGTAGGTTGTACGCAGTTAGAGCATTGAAGTGAAATATCAGTCACAGAAGGATAAAAGCTACATGAGGGTAGGTTGTACACAGTTAGAGCATTGAAGTAAGGAACCGTTCATATCTCCTAACATGAACTCTACCCTCTTAACAAATTTTTAAGTGTATGAAATAGTACTATCAGTTATAAACACAATATTGTACAGGAGATCTCTAGACATTTTTTATCTTGCATGACTGAAAAATCCTATTGATTGACTAGCACCTCCCTTTATCCCCCTCTCCCATCCCTGGTAACTGTCATTCTATTTTGTGCTTTGATGAGTTTGATGACTTTAGATACCTCATGTAAGTGGACTCGTGCAGCTTTTATCCTTCTGTGACTGACACTTAACATCCTCAAGGTTCATACATGTTGTAGCAAATGGCAAGATTTCCTTTTTTTAATGACGGAATTGTATTCTATTATATGTATATACCATGTTCTCTTTATTCATTCATCCATTGATGGACATTAAGGTTGTTTCCATCTCTTGGCTCTTGTGAATAATGTAGTGGTGAATATATCTGGAGTGTAAATATCTCTTTGAGATTATGATTTCAAATATTTCAAATAAATACCCAAATGTGGGGTTCCTGAATGATATGGTTGTTCTATTTTTAGTTTATTGAGAAACCCCCATACTGTTTTTCTTATTGGCTGTTCCATTCCACATTCCCCCCAACAGTAAACAAATATTATAATTTCTCTTCATCCTCACCAGCACTTGTTATTTACTGGTTTTGTTTGTGTTTAATAATGGTTTTGATTTACATATCTCTAATGATTAATGATGTTGAGACTCTTGTTCTACACCTGCTAGCCATTTGTATGACTTTTTTTTGAGAAATGTCTATTCAAGTTATGTGCCCATTTTTAAATTGAGTTATTTGTTTTTCTGGAAATGAGTTATAGGGGTTCCTTATAGATTTTGGATATTAACCCCTTGTCAGATAGATGGGCTGTAAATGTTTTTTTTCATTCTGTAGGGGGCCTTTTCACTTTCTTGATTATTTCTTTTGCTGGCAGAAACTTTTTAGTTTGATGTAGTCCATTTGTTTAGTTTTGCCTATGCTTTTGTTCATATCCAAGAAATCATTGTGTAGACAAATATCATAAACTTTCCCCTTACATTTTCCTCTAGGAGTTTTATAGTTTTGGGTCTTACAGGTAAATCTTTATTAAGTTGATTTTTGTGAGTTGTGTGAGATAAGAGTCTAATTTCATTCTTTTGCATGTGGATATCCAGTTTTCCCAATATTATTTGCTGAAGTGACTATTCTTTTCCTATTACGTATTCTTGGCACATTTGTTGAAGATTAGACCATATATGTGTGGTTTTATTTCAAACTTTCTATTCTGTTCCATTGGTCTATAGGTTTGTCTTTATGCCAGTACAATACTGTTTTAATTACTATAGATTTTCAATATGTTTTGAAATGAGAAAGTGTGAAGCTTGGAACTTTGTTCTTTCTTAAGATTGTTTTGGCTATTTGAAGTTCTTTGAAGTTTTATATGAACTTTAGAATTGTTTTTCTATTTCTATAAAAAAAATAACATTGGAATTTTAATAGACATTGCATTGAATCTGTAGATCACTTTGGGAAATATGGACATTTTAGCAATATTGTACTTTCCATTGATTAATATTAGATATATTTCTATTTATTTGTGTCTTATTTAATTCATTTTAGCAAAGTTTTGTAGTGTTCCTTGTAGCATCTTTTGCCTCCTTGGTTAAGTTTATTCTTTTTTTTTTTTTTTTTTTTTTAATAATTTTATTGAATCATAATTATGTACATTGGTGCAATCACAGGGCATGATTCATATACATTCAAAAATATTTTGATCATACTGTTACAGATATCCTTCATGGCATTTCCTTGATCACTATATAA
>CAUYON010110707.1:0-36113 GCA_963573935.1 Arctocebus calabarensis | reverse complement strand
CTCTGTTGTTACTGGATCTTTGTAGGGAGTGACCCTGTGTTTCTAATGATTTCTCAAACCCTGCAGGGTGGAGAGCTTAAATCCTCCTCAGCCTGCTTAGAAGACACTTTAAATTGCTAACTTGGGTTAAGCAGAAGCTGTCCCAGGAAAGCGCTGTGGCTGGGATCACTCCTTAAGTGGCTCTCCACTTACCCAATGTACCAAAACCAGTCTCACCCTATGCCCCTGAGGGCTAAGACGGGGAGGCTTCTCAGTTCCCGCCTTTAGGCTGCTCAGTCAGTAGATTACTCGCTCCTGCCCAATGCTTGTTCTGTGACCCTGAGGGTGGAGCTTGCCAGGGCAGTTCTCCCACAGTGGCTCCACACAGCCCACCACCAAACACTGGCAGCTCCGTCTGGCTTGGTGGCCCAGTTTGGGGCCCCAGACAACACTCAAAAACCCCCGCACTCCTGCCCAAGTTCTCCCAAGGCAGTTCAACTGAGTGCCAAGTCCAAAAGAAACCCAAATGGCTCACAGGCAAGGCCTTTCCAGCCTGCAGTCCCACTGCTGCCCCACCCACAGCCTTCGATAGGATCAGACCGAATGAACAGATGCAACCACTTGCCCAATCTCCACTGCTTTAGCCTTCCTCAGGGTGTCCAGAAGCCTCACGCTGTCTCCCTGTGTCCCAAAGGGGAAGTTTCTGGGCAGATCCTGCCTGCCAGAGATGCCTGAAGTCCTCTGTCCCCAGTCTCACCGTGCCCAGCTGCAAGGAAGCTGTTACTTGGCCGCCATCTTGCTCCACCTATATCGCCTGGTCTAAATTGTTAATAGTGCCAAGGAAAAGAAACTTTGTTCTAGGTAAATACATTTTCATTTACTGTGAAGTATTACTCCAATTAATATGCTTTTATTTAAACTCTACTAATTTATTATGTTAAATGTAAACAAAATACAGGGCAAGTTAGACTTTTTTTCCTCCTTAAAACTGGTAATTAATTTTTTTTAGTTAAAGTATCAGTGGGTAATTTCCAAATTAAAGAGAATTAGTGTAACTATAGGTTAGCAAAATGGTAATATTATAATATACTAATGCCAATTAATCAACAGTAAGCAAAATAAAAAAATCAAACATTTATTAGGTTTTGAAACGTTTTAAATATGACATGTCATATTTTTATGCACTAAGGTGGCTAAAAACCGAATGATACAGAAAGAGATGTGGATATAAAATATTGTTTAATTGTATCATTTGATGCATGTCTAAATTGCTGGGGCACTCATGTGGTTAGGAACGCTAGTCAAAATATTTTAAAAACTGTATAAAACAGACACGCAGCATCAAATGACAGAAAAGATGTCAACCATAGGCAGTAAGTAGAGATGTACTAGTGTTCGCCTCCTGGACATCAGTCCTACAAGTAAGAACTCACAAAAATTAAGCTGAGTTAGTCCACTTAGGTCCAAATCTAACCTCTTTCATTCGCCTTTCCTTCACTAATTGGGTTTCCTACGCTTGATCTTAGCCAAAAGGTCGAGAAGTGATTACTAATTGGGTTTCCGTATTCATTATTACAATTTTTTTAAATCGAGGTGTCTACCTCCTTCTTATAGTTAATACCAGTGTTTTCTACAGGATATCCAGGTTCTTACAGAACCATGTAAAAAAAAAGTATTTTGTATACAGTAAATTTTAAATGAAATTTTATTTTAGCAAGTTTCCCATGATATCTGTCAAGGTGAAATTTTTGGCCAATTTAAGAAGGCTAGTTCTCTATCTCTGGGGTTGATTAAATATATTGAAAAGTAACAATGAATTCATTCAACCAGCTATCAAATAGTAGCTTTTACTTTTAAGAGATATTTAAAAAACTGCATAGCAAATGTTATTTTTAAAAATGTATAAGAAGCTATGGATATGATCTAGGGTTAGAGTGAGTAAATTTGCTTTTTTAAGCCTTCTACATTTATTTGGGTATAAATGCATACTATCGTATGTGTGTGTGTGTAGATAGATATACAGACAGAGATATCGTCTCATGCCCACACACAATACCCTGTATATACATGAGTATGTTTATTATTAATTTTCCAAGGAGTTAGAGGCGCTTGACTATAAGAGACATATGACATAGTTAAAAACAGAATTTCAGGATCAACATGTGAAGTTTAATATAATAAACACTGATGATCTAAATGTCCAACAACATAGTGACAGATTAAAATAAAACCTTCGGGTATCTTGACTATACTGTATCTCTTATAGCAAAGCAAACAAACAAACAGAAACTCAGCAAACATACTAAAATATTTTCAATGTTTTCTATAAGTAGGAACCAACAATACATTTTTAAAATAGTCTACATGTCACTAAAAAGCTCATTAGCCTGAAAATTAATGGACCTTCACATTCATATAATTTTCGGATTGGATGGACCCATATAAGTTTAATTTCTTAACCTCTTCTGCTATAGGGTTTTTTTACTCTAATAAAAAATGGGTTTTGCTAGAAAACTAAAATATAAAATGTTATCTGTCTGGATAGCTTTTGTTCCTCCTATTTTTGTGTTATAGTGAGAAAAATTTTAATATAGAATTTTAATCTAGGGGGACCAGCTAAATTTTCAATGAAGCTTCATGAGGTGGTAATACCTTAAAATCTAGTCCTCTGCCATTCTAAAATATTGATTTTTGTCAGTAAGCAATTGATTAAGTTCCGGGAGACCGACTCACACTAATCCTGCTTGGCAACTACGTTTGGACTCCAGCAGAGTTACTAACATCCATTTGCCATGGCTGGTCAATGTAGCAGGGCAGAGAGTATTCATCTGTGTTTTGGTCTGGAAATGGAAGTAATGGCATTTGTACCATGTATGTGCTGTTTATCTACTAAACAAATTTAAAGAAGCTGGCATATAAATTAAATGTCCAATTTAGTTATTTGCAACAAATACTTCTCTCTGGTGCTTGGAATACATGTGCGTACCATTCTTTTGGTAGAGATGATAATCGACAGTGGGAACAGAGCAGAAGAAGGTGCACAGTTTTGAAAGTTATTTCACTGGGACCCTGGCAACTCCGGATGAATTGTGCCTGACACACTACAGAGAATGCCTTTTATGTTGGCATGTTCTTGCCTTCCAGGACAGGTGTCTTCTCTAAGCAGGAACAGACAAATGCTGCCAAATTTTATCTTCTAATTTGTCATTGGGTCTGTCTTAACGGCTCCCTTTGTTTTTGATTCATCTGTATAATTCCATGGAGGGAAAACCTATCACAAATTTAATCCTTCCTGGCTTCATTTACATTCTAGACTTGCTTTAATGAGACTACAGTGGAGTTTTATGGTAAGAATGTCAAAGCGCACAAGACTTCTCGGTTAATACCATTATAAACTTTTCATGTGAATAACCGAGGTTCGGGTAACGGAGGTTGCTTGTACACTTCATCTGATTAGTTTTTAGATACCAACTTTGTTTTCTTTATTCTCCATTCTCATTGGGAGTGTAGAGGAGTAACTATGGTTTTATTGTTTTGGTTTTATTATTTTCTTTCTTATGGTTTTATTATTTTGCACATTATGTGTTTAGTTCATTTTCCTTATTCGTCTGCATCCTTTGAAGCATAGGATCACATATCATTCATTCATTACTATCCTCCTACAATGGTTCCCAAGCTGACTTGCAGAGAATAGCTTTAAACACATTGAATTGTGCTTGCTTTGGCAGCACATAATAAAAGTATTGTTTGAATGAATGAATAAACAAATAATGGAATTCCAGTGAAAGTATTCAGCTTCTTTGTATGAAGGTTTAAGTAGATATGATTTTATATTAAGTAGAATTTCCAGTCAGGGTTAGATGTGTTTTTGTTTCAGTAATTAAAACAGAATGGAATAAATATGTTAAACTCATTTAAGAATCTAATAGAAAGGAAAAACGAACATAGTAGAGATTGCAAAGGCAAAACCAGTCATCGAACTGGTTTTAGGAGAAGTTAGTAGTAAACTGTCCATCAGTATCAGCATCCCAAGTCTGTGGCCACATGACAGAAGGTAATAAGATCTTACTTGGAAGTTTGGACTCATCAGACTCTGGTGTTTTGCTGAGCTTCCATGTTCAGGGAAACTTTCTGAGAGTTCAATAGAGCTCCAATCAGAAAAGCAAAATGTGATACTGTTTGGGTCTTGTTAACAGAAGAAAGAGATGTCACACACAATTTTGGTCCAGTGAAAAGTAAAATAAAGTTGAGAGTTTTTCATTAAAAAAATCTATTGCTGTGGGCTGGGTAGTAATAAAGCTGTCTTTCAACACAAGCTTACTGAGCTAAAGAGACAACTCAGATACCAAAGTTGTTTAACAATAACTGATAACTGCGAAAAAAATGTAAATTGAGAATGAATCAGTGCCTATTAGAGGGGTTTTTAAAAATCCGGTGAAATTAATTTTTGTCTCAGAATTCTATGCAATTGTAAAAACTGTATCAATATGCAGCAGCTGATTTTTTGAGTCACTGGTCATTAGCGGCTACTTGATAATCCATGACAAGTGGGACCTTGTAGAGAGTTACAGCTCAGAATCCAACATCATTAACTTTTGTGAACGTGGGATTGTAAGAATATTCTTATTCCAAAGAAGACATCAGTATGTTGGGAAAGCTTCTCCTTTTCTCCTAAAGTCACATGCTTCATAGTAGAGATAATTGTATATTATGGATACAGGATGCAGCACAGAAATAATAGCCCTCTAATCAAATATGCTAACCAATTCCCACTTCAGTCCCTGATGGTGGAAGCTTCCCACGTTCCTTCCAGGCCAGCACGCTGGTCCTGTCTTGAAATGAATAGTAGCTACCATATGAAAAACAAAATGTAATTTATCCCCACTTGTCATCTTGTAAAACAATCAATTTCAGATGAATTTCAGATTTAAATGTAAATGATAAAACCAGTTCCTAGAAAAAAATACAACAGTACATGTTCATGATTTTAGACTGGAAAGCTTTCTTTAACAAAAGATAAAAATTACTAACTATATAGAAAAAAATTAATAACTTGGACTACATTAGGACTAATAATATCTGTTCAGCAAAATTCACTATTAACAGGGGTAAAAAGACAAACAGAATGGAAGAAGATATTTAATATGCTATTCATCTGACAATAGACATTTATCCATTATGTATTATAGAACTGCTACAGATAGGAGAAGGAAAGAAAAAACACAATATAACTAGACTAGGTACTCAATAAACAAAAATATCGCCAAAGCCAATAAATATCTAAAATAATCAATCATCAGGAAAATGCAAATTACAAAGATAATCTAAAAACACCCACCAGTAGAAATAAAATGATGAAGACAGAAAATAGCAAGTGTTGGTGAGGAAGCAGAAATTGGGAATCAATTGCTAATCAAGTTGCTAATTTCAGTTGCTAATCGATTGCTAATCAATTGCTAATTACAGTTGCTAATCAAGATTCAAACTGGTACAAACACTTTGCGAAACTGGTAAAAACACTTTGAGAAACTGGTAGCATCAGGTAATATTACTATGTGATTATCTTATGCATACTTCTTGAGCCAACCAATTCCATTCCTAGAATATACCAAGTAAAAATACTTATATACCTCCCAATTATGCACTTAGAACACCTGTTTATAAGGGGAAAATGCAAAAATATCAACAGAAGTCACATAAAATGTGCCATATTCATATAATGAAATATGTGGAAGCAATCAAAACGAATGCATTTTTATTAAATATTTCAACCTTGTTAAATATCACAGATGTAACACTGAGAAAAAGAAAGGCAGGATGACACATACTGTATGAGTCTGTTTGTACTCAGTTCAAAATTAGTTGCAAGTAGTTTATTGTGTTAGAAGTCAAGATACCCTTGTGGGGGATTAGAAGTGAGAGGGGCAAAGGGAAGGCTTTGAAGTGGCTAATTACATTCTGTTTCTTAATAGGATGATGGTCACGTGGAAATTTTTTGAGTTTTGAACTTACATGCACAATACCCTGTATGCATGTTATCTTTCATTAAAAGGTTTAGTTTAAAAATATATAGTACATGTCTATGCACATGGTATTATTAAAGAAACTTTCATGCAGCATTCTAGGAAAAAATTACTAATACATTCCTTTAAAAGTATTATTATAATAGCTTCATTTCAAAATTTATACATTGTATAATGTCTCCAAAAATTTCTTCATGGGAAATTTTATAACTATTAAATGACTTTTACAGTAATTTGAGTATTCAGACGCCCCTTTTGATGATCAGGAATCTTTTTATATTTGTTAAGACAAGCTACCTGCTCTTGTTTCTATTCCTTCCCAAAGGCTTACTTCTGGGAAGCTGCACGCATATTTGAAGTGAGTTTGCTTTTTTGTTGTTTGACAAGATCAAAGCCCTTTTGTCATGCACCCGGGATATAGTACAATAGAATGACAACTATTTCATAAAGTATATTTAAGGAATAAGAGATAATACTCTTTTCTTATTGAGTAGTAAAAGGATTTCATGTAACAGTAGGACTCCTTTCTGAACATTTGAAAAGAAAATACAAATTTGAAATGATATTCATTGCCATATGAATGATAAAAATTCCTGCTTTCAAAGAATTGATGTTTCTTCTCAAACCTGAAAACAAAAGATCCTAGCCAAAATGTATGAATTTGTGGAGGATTTTTAGATTCTTTCTGGAAGGGGTATAACTTATCCAGCAACCAAAGAAACATTTCTCTATGAAAATTTGCTTTTCAAAATATCATTCCAATCTGTATTTGATTCACACAAGAAATCTGTTTTATTATATTCGTTTCAAAGACACTTTAACCAGGTATATTGTGATAACAATTTTCTGTCAATATCACAGCAGGTTGTTTTACTCAACTGCACATAAACTGTAATATTTTTTTTCCTAAAGTTTTCAAACTCTTGAATGAGAGGCTGAGCACTAGCAGTAGATATTTAATGTATTAAAATGTCTAAGACTTCAAAGGGAGCAGAATTAACTCAATGCCACATAACTGCTCCAGGGGCAGAAAAAAATAAGACTCAAGCCTAATTGATATGCTTATTTTCCCCTTAGTAACTTACAGGACAATGCTAAGTGAGCAATTTCTTTTTAAAAAATTCATTCTTTTGACTTTTATTTGATATTTCCCTTAAATATGCCAACAACTTTCCATGCCAACTTATAAAGTACAAAAAGCAGTGAATCTGTCTGGAAGCACTGCTACTCCCCTTTTCAACCAGAATTTCTTCTAGAACCCTCGCTCTGCTTGTCAGGTGCTTCCTGGACTTGCTGTCTCTCCGCTCTCATCATCCACTTTCTCTCTTCCTTTCCCAATTCTGAATTCATCCCTTTCTTTCTAGCTTTATGTCCCTTTCTGTCCATCATATAGTCTATGGCAAGTCATTTCTACACATACTTCTCCCAGACTCCAACAATCATGCACCCCTTTGACCTGCTGACAATTTACTTGACCTGTTTCAAACCCTGGGTGTCCCCTACCACCCACCGTCGCACCAGCTGCCAAGGTGCTGGACACCCACTGTCGAGTGTAGTTCAGGCCAACATTAATTAGATCTACAGAGTCCTTTACTCTTCTCAGCTGTAAACTTGGAATTGGACAAAATGCTATATGTTGTATTTTCCAAATTTGAAAAGTCATGAACTATTATTATTTTTATTTTTAATTTCCTTATGCCTGCTTAGTTTTAATCTCTTGAACTCGAAAAGAATATTTGGGAACTTTCAACTCAGAAAGGTTAAGGGAGGTCATCCCTCGAATCCCATTGAAATATAAAAGATTGAATACATAGATATATAAACCAGCAACCATGAGAAAGTTACAGATGCCATCAGAAATTATTTTTGAATAAATTACTTAAAAAAAAAAAAGAGTGGCAGGTAGCGAGAAGCCAGAGACTAGACACTGTCATCAAGGACAGCGTCTAAGCCCGTAGACCTCTATCTTACTGAGACCTGGGAGCCTTCCTACTTGGAAAGGCCAGGCCAAGCAGAGAGAAGGAAGGGTGCGGAGCTGGAAAGTGTGAAAGCACAGTGTGTTGTTGCTACTGAGAGTAGTTAGGACCATGAAGTTCTTGTAAATATTGAATTAGTCAATACTGAACTGTTGCTCTTTGGGGAAATGCGGGTTCGGTCTCTGTAAGTCTCTGGTTTTATGTATGTCTATTTAAAGACACTTTATTTAATATATGCATATTGTTGATTCCTTAACATTGAAGGCACGGCCAACAGCACCATAATGCTTGCCTAAACATGGCTTATCTAACATAGGTGTTTTCTTTCTAAGATACATCACAGCTTTCTTGTACGTATGGACACTAGCTAGCACTTCAGCACTAGTCTACGAGACATTAAACTACAAAATTACCAAAAAAGCACACAAAACATTGAAAACAGCACTAAACTGACTGCAAAAATCATACTCCTTTATAGCAGAGGAACTGAAACAAAAATGCAGAGAGCAGCTGTTTGATCTTCTCTGTGAACAACTCAGATTTTTGCAGCTTTGTGAATCTGTGACCACAAAAGCACTCTGCATATCGAATTTGGAGTTACAAATAAAATTTAGTGTGTAGGTGAATTTGTAAGCAGAGAATTGGCAAATAAGGAGGACTGATTTTACTTAAGTGTATGTTGGTTCTCACTCATTGTAACCATTAATCCAGTGTGCAAAATGTCCCCGAAATTTAACATTCATCCTTATGCAAAAAAGAAAAACATATATATATATATGTTTATGTGTGTGTGTGTATGCATACACACACAAACATATATATAATATATACATACACAACGAGACTCTTTGCCAAAGAAATAGGTTAGGTGGGTTTTCTGGGGTGAACTGGGGTAACTAAAATGGCAATATTGTCCCAGAGCAAAGACAACACCTAACTACATATGCAAAAACTAGCTCTACATCCAGGAAAATGATTATATCCTATCTGCTCAATCTAAATGATCAATTACCCAAGTACAATAAAGTAATGATGTTGATGGCCTGAGGTAAATGATTTTTAACCTAGGAATATATAATTAGCCAAATTATTTGTCAAGGATGAGACAATTGATAGCATAAGTACATTTTCACAAATGAAAAGAATAATAAATTCTGCCTTCTACACACCCTTCCTTCAGAAGTAATTTGAAGATATTCCCCAATAGAACAGTAAACTAAGAAACTGTTAAGTCACAGGAGTCAAGAATTTGTGATCTATCTGGCCAAATTTATTTGATTTGAGGGTAGCACCAGGAACAGAGCAGGAGAGAAAGCTCTGAGAGGCAAGGCTCCTGTCAGGAAAAAAAAAAAAATGGAGTTTGGAGATTTGCTGTTGAAGACAAGAATTTAGAATTTAAATAGCCAACAAAGCTGAAATGAAGAAAAAGTAAGAAAATGAGTAACTCAAACGAAAATGCTGAAGCTGAGCAAGAAAAAAGCTAACCACAATTATATCTCAATACTTATTGTGCAGTGAACAATATTTACAGTGACAAAAATATGGCACAATTATATTTTTTCATCTTACAGAATCAACTTTAGTCAATGTGTGAAAGATTCATTTCTAAAAGTTACAGAATAGGAAATATATGCTTCCAACACACTCAAAATAAAAGGAAAGCTTTGTATTATTAAAGATGGGAGGTAAAAGTGTGGAAAAGTAGTGAAAGAACCTTTACAGTTACCATCCTATCTGTAGTAGATGGTGTGAGAATAAAGATGTAAGTGTAAGCATCATTTGAATTTATTTAAACTGCGTTATAACATATATCTACACTTGAAATGATGCATGAGTATAAGTGAAATAAATGAACTAAATCTTCTCAGAAAGGAAGGAAATAAGTAAGAGATAAGATAATAAATCAACCAATAAATTCACCTGGACAACTAAAAATAGAAAAAAAAATAAAGAAAGCGCTAAAAGTGACTTAATCTCTCCATTAAAAATTATGAGGGATATTTCCTATATCCCAATGGGATGATCTCCTGGATGCTACTAAGTAAAAAAAAAATCAAGCACAGAGTTTATACCTAATATACCACCAATTGTGCAAGAAAGAATAAAAGCATAGTGTGTGTGCACACCGGGAGTGCCACACAAGACACGTTATTTGTCTCATAAGAAGAAAATCAGGTGCTTAGCTAACCAGGTCAGGAGTCCTTTTAGATTTTGAACCACAGAACAATCTAAAAGTAAGTACAGATTACCTTTTAAAAATTAAAAATAAGCAATTCTTCTGAGAAGGAAAGAGAGGGTAGAATAAAGTGAACGCACAAACGACTCTTGTTTTATATTTCAAAACTCTCGATGGAATTTGATTTTTTAACTCTGTCCATATATTTCTCTCTCTCTCTCAGTCTCTCTTTCCTTTCCCCTTCTGAATTATTGTTTCCCCACCACTGTCTGTCTGATGAATTCTTAGCCATTTTTCAAGATGCTGCTGAAGGAAATTATCTGTGAAACTTGTCCTGACCCCAGCCCGGCTCTCCGCCATCCGTCAGCTCTCCTGCGGTATTTCAGAACACCCTTTGCCATCACGATCACAGCATTGTTCTTTCATGTTTTATTATTTAATCATATGCCTGCCTCCTCTGCTAGACTGATACTGTAGATCACTCAGGAAAGATGCCTCTTTGTGCCTCTGGAACTTCGGTGAGTTCTTTCGAATACAGTGCGGCCTGCCTTTAGAATGAATTGAATGAATGAATTCTAGAAGCATCCTCCCCCTTATGTCTGAGGACGCTCCTAGAACCCAGGAGAGGGGGAGAGAGCCAAGAGATGTTGGAGAACAGCCAACTGAGAAACAGGAACCCTCACGCAGGCCAGAGGCAGCTCAGCACGGAGCAGCAGGTGGCGGTGGTCCACAAAGGCAGCTCAGGATGGAGCGGGAGGTGGCAGTGGTTCACATTCTTTTTTTTTTTTTTTTGAGACAGACTCTCACTTTGTCTCCCCTGGTAGAGTGCCTTGGCATCATAGCTCACAGCAACCTAGACTCCTGGGCCCCCTTTTCTGTCATTCCCACCTCGCTGCTTGAGATACCTGTGGGATAAACTTGTCCACAGTATGAAGACATAAAATCAATGATTGTCAAAGACAAGTTACTGAAAAAGAAACAGTGGCTGAGTAGGGGAAAAAAGTGAAGTCAGAGAAGCCACTCATGCATAAATTACAAGTATGGGTTTCATGTGTTTGGGAACGAACAAGAAATCAGTACATTTTGTAAGTATCAAAGTTCAGAATAAAGGACAGGGAGCCAAGGTGAGAATATAAGTCAAGATCACTTTGGCTGAACATGATTACCAGGAATACAAGGACAGCAAGGAACGTTCCTTCAGTGTACTCTGAACTACTTTCATCTACCTTGAAACAGCAATTTCCAGTTAGTGGTCGTGAGCAGCTCTCCCTGGCAGAGAGCTTAAGGAGTCACAACATTCTGGGATCTTACCTCCTCCATATGCCCTCTCCACCTTAAAATCTCTCCGTGTTCACTGGTTGCTTTTTAAGACCTGTACAAAAGGCTTAGCTTGTTCCATCCCCCAAATAAGCAGAATTACCTACTACTTTTGATATCCACCACTAGGGTTTTACAAAGACATTTTAATCTCCATTTATGTTCACTTTCATCACCACAGTTCCCAACACCACCTCAGCCCACCCTGCCCTGCACCTCCATGGTCTGGCTCCGTCCTGGCTCCGTCCTGTCTCCATCCTGGCTCCGTCCTGCCTCCATCCTGGCTCCGTCCTGGCTCTGTCCTGCCTCCGCCCTGCCTCCGCCCTGGCTCCGTCCTGGCTCCGTGCTTTGCTCAAGGTCTTCCTGCTGCTTGGAATGGCCTTGCCTCCCTTCTCTGCATGACCAAATTCAACATGTCCTTTAGGGCTGTAGCCGAAAGTCCCGTCTTTCAGGACACCATCTGTGACAAGTCCATCCTCAACACTTCTGCAGCAACACTTTAACCTCTGCCACCAGACTCCGAGTGGCTTCCCTGTTCTGCAGCTGGCCGTGCAGCTCAGGGCAGACCGCGTGCTACTCCAGCCTGCCTCTGATGATGCTGACGAGCTGTCCTCCCAGCATCAGCCTGTCAGCCTGAGAGGAGGATCTGGACCTTCCTCGTCATTGTGAAGCACCAGCGCCTGGCACAGCTTGTCAGGCAGAGTAAACCAATGCTTATTCAACTGAACAAAAGGATACACTAGTTCAGCATGACCTATCTCCTGGACTCCAGTCACACCCGTACAACTACCCATTCTGGGAACCAGTGCACAAACCACAGAAGCGAACTTGTTGGAATCAGTCTCAGACCTGCACTCTGACCATTTATATCATCTTTCTTTTATTTTTATTTTTTTGTTTTTTTAGACAGCCTCAACTTGTCACCCTTGGTTGAGTGCTTATGGTGTCACAGCTCACAGAAACTTCAAACTCTTGGGCTTAAGTGATTGTCTTGCCTCAGCCTCCCAAGTAGCTGGGACTACAGGCTCCTAGAACGCCCAGCTACTTTGCTGTTGTTGTTTAGCTGGCCCAGGCCAGGTTCGAACCCACCAGCCTCGGTGCATGTGGTTGGTGCCACAACCACTGTGCTATGGGCACCAACTCCAGTGTCAACCACTTACTTGAAGGCTGCATGCCTTAGTTCCCTATGTGCAAAACAAAGATAACCTTAATAACAATACAAAGGCTTTTTTTAGGATTATATGAGTTCATCATTTATAAAGATTATAGGAAAAAAGTATTTAGTAGTGAGAAGATTATGAGTAACATAAAAGTGTTAAGACACAGTTATGATGACCTGGCTAGTTTACTGCTAGCTCAAATTTGATGTTTCAAATTGAACTCTCAAACCTCCTCCTTTGCCTTATCTGAGCATAACAATTAAAGGCACCTGGTCTGGTTTAAATTACTCCCAGTTCCCAAATTCATATGTTGAAGTCTGCCCCAGAACCTCAGACTGTGATCTTATTTGGAGATAATGTCTTTAGGGAAGCGAGCAAGTTAACATGAAGTCATGCGGGTGAGCTTAAGGACTGGGGTCCTTACAAAAAGAGAAATCTGTACACACGGACATCCAGACCGAGACGATGATGAAGGGAGTTGGGGAAAGGACAGCCGTCTAAACCCAAGGAGGGTGGCCTGGAACAGCTCCTTCCCTCACAGCCCGCGGGTGAACCAGTCCTGCCAACATCTAGATTTTGGACCTCTAGCCTTCTGATCTTTGCCACAATAACCTTTTGTTGTCTTAGCCACACAGTCAGTGGAATTTTGTTATGACCATTCTAGCAAAGGAATACAACACCATCATCTTCTGGTGAACAATCTCAAAATCTCAAAATTGTCTCTTCTTCACTTCCTGGCCACATTCTGCCCCCAGTCACTCTCATGCATATGCTCTGGTGTCTCACAGCCCTGCTCTCCACACACATCAGCATGTCCTCTGTGTGAAAGGGACACTGCCTGGGTCACCACCTGTGGGCACACTCTGCCACACAACCTCTGATTCCGTAGTCCCTGTTCTGAGCCCAGTGCTTCTGTTTACTAAAGGTAAATGTGACCCTGACATTAAATGCCTTTGTTGTGTGATATCAACCCATGTCACACAACACGTGCTACTGCTTCTGTTCCTGGTCCTACTAATAACCCGTTCCTAACAAGCACTTGCTCTGCTCTGAGCACTCAATCAAGGCTTGCATCTCTGCTGTGACATTATCTTCTCTTTAGCACCCATCTACTTTCGAGCATCTCCCGTGTGTCAGGTCCTGCGCTACGTGGTATAGTGATCTGGACGTTACCACATCTTGAGCACCTATTAGGTTAGGCCCTTTCCTGCAGAAGGCACATTATAGGATATCTCATTAATCTATATTATGGTCTTAACATTTTAAAATCAATATATTATTCCAAGTTTATAGATGAAAAAATGGAAGCTCAGAAATGATAAGTAATTAGCCCACAACATACGACCAGATAGTGGCTGAGAAGGACCTATATTTCTCTGCTACGTACTGCTTTGGTAAATTCCGACCATGAAAAAAAGTGTAGTTCACAGATGCCTCCTCAATGTTGCTTTCTTTGATCTCCCCAGCCTGAAGTGACCACAGATGCTTCAAACCCTTGTAGCGCAATTTTAACTCTCTAATTCATATTACATGTCTCTGTGTGGTTGTGCTCAATCTTCTAGATTTTCTTTTTCATGAAGGAAGCAACCAACTCCTGTAACACTGGAAATATTCTTTCTATCATAGAAAATTCAAGTCGTTCACTGAGTCTCTCTAAGTCATGTGGTTATCTGAAACATTTGAAATTGTATATTTTCCTTAAACTGCATAACGAAGTCCCCCATTAAAACAAAAATTTGTCATTACTGAGAGTTTTCCACTAGTTTTCCTCTTATTAGAAGTTTATATTCTGCTACAAGTTTTTTTGGTAATTATATTAAAGTGTCATAGAACTTCTAACACATTCAATTTGAAAGCTTTATAGAAGTACTTTGGGAGCTAAGAGAAGCACAATGACAAAGTGAGGAAAAAACTATTAATGAAACAAAGACATTATAATCAAAAGCATGAACAATAAAACCCATGTGACAATATGTTATACCATGACCAGACCTATAGCTACATCAAAATTTTACAAGGCAAAAATGATGCCACAATAAATCCGTTGCAAAACAGTAAATAGCAGGTATTTTAGAACACAGAGTTGTTACACTTATCACTGGAAAGTCTTAATTGTATTTTTACAAAGTTTCAAAGCTTCTAGCCAAATGAACAAATATAATTAAAAATTTGAGGAGGCAGCCTCTACAATGTACAATGCTCATCACTTTGCAGAGTTTCAGACACTTTTAATTGTTTGTCGTGGTACGGAGTTCACAGAGGAGTAAGTCTGCTATATGTTTTTCGTGAAAGTAATCGTGTTCAGGGAATAATATCTCGATTTAAATAAATCTTTTTTTCAGAAGCAAAACTTGAACTTGCAGTCAGAGAACTGTGCACTTGTGAATTTGTTCTTGAACTTGCTAGATTCATTTAGGTTGACAGCCCTTTTAACATCCTGTAAGCCTTTTTACAATGATCCTGGCTCTGCGCCTAAATATGTAAACATTCTCAGCCCTTCCCTGGGCAGTCAGGGGTGGGTGATATCAGCAGAGAATTCTCTGTGCTGCCTTCATTACAGTTAATGAGAACCGTGCACTTCATCCCTCGCGCTGATCTTGATTCCCAACAGCTCTGTGGGTCTACTCTGAAGCATTTAACTTTTACACCCCACCCCTGCCATGAAAATTCTGACTCACCTCCGTTATGAAGGATTTGGCCGTGGCAGGATTCATGACGAGGATGGCGCGCCTGAGCGTGTCTCGATAGCGGTTCAGTTCCTCTATCCTCAGGGTGTCAAAGAGAGTGCTGATCATTTTATTGATATTGTTTTCTACCTTCTGAAGGGCAACGTCCATCCCCTGCTGAGATACTTTGTCCAAAAATTCCTGTATTCCACGGATATCTAGAAAAAACAAAAGACCAAGAAACTGTGAATGACAGCACAGAAAAGGGAGACACAAGCTCTTTCACTCACATCCGAGTAGCCTAGTGTTCAATGTCGCAGGCTGTCGGAAATGACTGAGCAGCTGATGAAACTCCTAAATACATTTAAGGCTTTGTATGATTTAACATGTTACCAGAAAAAATGTAGAAATTACTATTATTTATTATTATTATTTTTTGGGACACAGTCTTTGTCACCAGGGGTAGAGTGCCATGATGCCATCAGAGCTCACAGCAACCTCAAACTCTTGGGCTTGAGCAATCCTCTTGCCTCAGCCTCCCAACCTCCCTCCTTGGGACTAACAGGAGCCTGTCACAAAGCCTGTCTAGTTTTTCTAGTTTTAGTAGAGATAGGGTCTTGCTCTTGTTCAGCCTAGTCTCAAACTCCTGAGCTCAAGCAATCTACCCATCTCAGCCTTCAAGTGTGCTAGGATTCCAGGCGCGAGCCTCTGTACCTGGCTACTGTACACTTCTTATTCCTAATTATGCATATGTATAATAAACTCAGGATGTTAGAATCAAAGCAGGTTAAAAGAACGAAAGTCTTGGCTAGAGTACAGTATGAGATACCAAAGCTGAAATAATAAAGGTATTCAATGTAGAATTCAGACAGTACCTAAGGGTGTAAGACCATGATGCATGTGATGGCATACTCATCCCCACACTGAGACAGTCAGTCAGCAAACAAACTGATAAACACAAACCACACTGAATGCTTGCAAGGAAAACATTAAGGGCGCTTTGGTGGATAATAATAGGGCAGGAGCACATTATCACAAGATTTCTTTGGAAAACTTGTATTTAAACTGTGTTCTAAGCAGGAGAAGATGTGACCCAGGCTTAGAGATGGGGAGAGAAGACAACAGCTCAGAAAATACCCCAGGCAGTGACCAGCTTGTGTGTGAACTCCCAGGACTCCAGTTTGGTGGTGGCCTAGCTCGAGGGAGGTGTAGCTGGATGGAATGAGAGGGTCAGATTATGTAGACTGCTGTGAGACACAAAAACAAGTTTTGCTTTTATTCTAAATAACACTTTCAATAGACATAAAGTGTTACTTAAAGGATCTGTATATAAGTGGATGAGCCTTTATGTTCAGAATAAAAAGTAGTTTAAGTCTGGAAGTGACTAGTTTGATTGTATGATTCAAACAGAGCTGGTTAGTTAATTCCCTTTGATTTGAAATAGTATGACCTTTTCTTAGCTTTTACTTTTGATCAGAGGGAACATGTAGGTTGTTATTTGGTCAGAAAAGGGATGTGATCAAAGATTACTATTACTCTTCTGCTTCTTTACTCTGAAAATCTGATTGTCACTTCCTACATAGATAATTGTATAATTTTTCCTTATCTGTAAAAGAAGACATGTTTATCTCATAGAAATCCTCAATGATTAAATTAGCAAGGTGGACTGTGTGCATGTGTGTGCGTGTATACCAAATCCATTGTAGGGTCTAACATGGGGTAGTATTATTGTTCATAATAGTAGATGACTACTGTCCCCCTCACCCCCACCAATAAGCAAGATTCCCTAAAATTTACTAGTGGCTAGCTAGTAACAACCATAAAGTATAAGGTAGACTCTTGGAATGCAGGAGATAAGTAGAAATAGTTTTGCCTATTTGAACAAATGACACCAAATGGCACTGAATACTCAACTGTGAAAATTGATAACTTCCATGAGAGAAGAATCTGAATTACAGTGCCTATCAGCTGCTCTGTGAAAAAAGAGTCATTAAAAGAGACAGTGGGGCTTTGGTTTTGTTAATTGAACAAGGCCATAATCACTCATCACAATCTTTCAGCTTCATCATTTGTATGCTGATTAGCTGGCAGGCAGTGAGCTAAGTTCACCTGTTACAGAAATAAAACAGACGTGGTGCCTGATCGCAAGCCAGTGGGTGTGACTAGGTGTTATTTACTAATAACAAAAGGCTTAAATGTACTTTCAATGATTTTTAATTTTACTGACTAGATAAATTACACAATACCAAGTGATGGAAGACTCATAAATTGAGTTATTAAACATAAGATATATGTGTGGGGGGAGAGACATTTTTTCCTAGACATTATAAAGGAATTTGTGGTAGGCAAAATAATGTCCTCTCAAAAATGATTGCACCCTAATCCCTGTAATCCTAAAAGTAACTAAAGTAAAGCAGAAGCAAGCCAGATGCTCCCCAGGCTTTCTGACTACATGAGTCAATTAAAAAAAATAAAGCTAGTTTGAAGGGAGCTTCTGCCACTTGCAAGAGAAAAGGTCTTGAGTAGTACTATTTTAAAACAAGCACCTGGTAATTTGGTAATGAAGATGAAAGTATATTTCCTGTCCTTGAAATGCTGAAGTTCAGTGGAGGGATAAACATTTAAATGAGAAATTATATTTTCATGTGATAATGGCAATAAAAGCAATGTACCGACAATAACAAAAACGGACGCGTAAGGGAAACAGCAACTATCCCCAACTTACCTAAGCAAAAAATATTATTTCACCTAATTACTGGGTTGTTCTAATAAAAGGAATCACAGTGCATGAAATATTAAAGGGATTTGTAAACTGCCAATTTCTATGCAATGTACATTTTCATTATCAAGACTTTATTAACCCCAGCCAAAAGTCACAATTGTTCTTAATTTTCTTCTGCTATCTTTTTTTTTCTATATAAAATGCAAGAAAATATTGACAAAAGTTAAATGTTATTCTCTGTATCATGCTCAGAACTTGACATTCCAGTACCCACCAAATACTGTGATACCTGAATTGTGCTACCTACTTAGGCCGGCTTCCCACAACCGCCTTCCAAGACACAGTAGCCAATTGAAGCTTAGTAATTCATTTTATTAAATCTTATAAAATATGACTTTATTATATGATATCTAAAGTAGATTAATTTTAATTTCTCTCTTAAGAGGAGTTTATATTAAAGTATATTAGGTTAAAAAAATACCAGGAACTATTAGAATTTAATGCATAAACATTTCCAAACTGACTCCCCCCCAAAACTTTTAATCAGAACTATGTCGCCCTACTGTTTGTTCCATACCAGGGGTAGCATCCAAATAGCTCCCTTCTGAAGTGAGTCTCAGCTTACCAAGTGCCAAGCACTGTGACAGGTACTTAGAAAAGAATGTTGTGCAAAACAAACACGTGCCTACCCCCATGGAGTGCATTGTCTATTTCATCTGAGGATAGCACAGACTATGGTACAGGGAAAGGAGTCTTGCAAAAATACTCATTTTCCAAACTATACTTGAAATTTGACTAAATTCAGTGGCATTCTCTTGAATATACCAAAATAGTAATTCTTAGTTGGATCACTGTATTCACCTTTAAAATACTGAATTACATATGAAAAGAGATCTGTCACTAAGTCCTTGTGTCTGATTTTTTTCCTCTACTCATCTGTTCCTCCTTTGTGTAGATTAGGGACATTTAATCATTTTGATAATGTCAAGCATCAAAGGTCTCACGTGGAGCAGGAAGGCTTCAGTACTGTCCTTATCTACTCTTGGGGTTTCTGAAATTATGACAGAATCTCAACCTTTAAAATTAATGTGTAGAACCTTGTCACTTTTTAAGATATAAAAGGAATATGTCATACCACTGCATACCATGAAATTCTTTATTGAGTTGAGTGAATTTTCCCAACATATGGATAGCAAAGAATACCCTATAAATGGCTTGATTCATGAGAAAATGAGATTTTTAATCATTGAGAGATTTAAAATATTTTGCATAGAAGAACCCTTGCTTCAAAAGAATTGGGATCATTTATTGGAGTACGTTTTGGCTTTTTTGCTTTATTTTTTACTTTGCATTTAAAAAATAAAGATTATAACATGCTACATTGTATTTTGAAGTCCAGAATAGTGATCCATTATTGAGATTTTTCTATCTCATAAGAACTTGAGATTCAAACATGAGATCACAGTATTTCACCATGAAAGACATCTTTACATTGATGTTTATCATTATTTGTTAGGGGCATTTTACCAATAAATAAATCCAAAGTGGTATAATATACCTTTTTTTTATCTCTTTTACCTACTTACGATCCCATGTACTAATGCAAAGAAAATAGTTGAAAAAGATGCCTGGATTAATTATATGCTCATTGGTGCTCATTGAAGTAAATGAGAGAACTGAAAAGCTGGAAAGCAGCCAAATGAGTAATAAACAGTTTTAAGACTGTCTGGAGAGAAAGTCAGTAATATTATAGTCATCAGACATTTGAAAACACTCTCAGGGTAATCATAAACATTTGCAATCAATTAACATGAATGTGTCCATTTCATGGGCCTTGATTAAACCTCCATCAAGAACACAAGGGATAAATGTGGTGGTTCCTAGAAATGCATTCATGAGGACGGCCATTCAATGTTCTTTTCAAAGGGTTCTCCCATGTGGCAATTAAATTGTAAGGAACAGAGAATCACAATGCTGTTGCTTAAGTGGCCCAGATCTTTGCCTACATACTGAGTTTTAGTTTGAGATCTGTAAATCAATGTTTTCAGTATGCAGAAGAGACCATAAGTAACGCACTCATTAGTCCCTGAAGTTGAATTTTTCTTTTGTGTCATGGTTGGCCAGAAGTGTATATGTCTACCTCGTGTATTTGAGCTAGTCATTCCCATGCTAAGATAGTATATTGTGTCAACACTTATTACGCACACTTAGGTCTCTGATTTCCAGTAACTGTTTAACAAATTACAGTTGAGATTTACACATGGTCAAAAATCTTTTGGAGAATAGATGGACCATCCTGAAACTATACGAAAAATGTTAGAAGGACTAAGCCCATAAAGTAATTCAAACTAAACGTAAAAAGTGGATGTATACAAGGTACTTTAAAATATTGAATTATAATGGAGTATGATTTCCTTCATTTTTTTCTGATACACAAGATGTCCTTCAAACTGAGGAACAAAATCCATCCTTCATCCTTCCACCAGAGGGTCCATGTAATTGAGGCTGGTGATTGAGAGCCCTTCATAAACCCGGCCAAATTATCTGGTTTAGGGATTAGCAATGGACTTGAACAGTGTATGAGATTTGATAGATGCCTATAAATCCATATGCATGATCTATAACATGTGAAATAAACTCAGGAAGGGAAAGAAACTGTCTTTAGTACAATAATCTGTTAGGACGTGCCTGGGGACACCAGTATCTACTGTCTTGCCTGAGAATAAGGCCAATGCTAGAACTGAAGGAGAGTGAGGGTATGGGAGGAGAGTAACATCTTTTGATAAATTTTTGTCTCCATGCAATTACTGTAATGAACTGCTTAGTGGTTCCCTGCCCCTTTGGTATCCTTCAGTCTCCACAACTGGACAACTGGTTCCATCCCAACATGAGGCCGTGGAACTGGTATTATTCTCAGGCAAGACAATGAGAGAAGCCAAGTAGCTCATTTGATGAGGGGAACATCAACCTTCCCATTTATCTCATTCGACTACATTGGTTCCACCCAGTCCTCCCAGTCCTGAAATGCAATTTTTCTCTCCTCAGTCTTCTCAGAATAGAATAATCCTTCCATTAATGTTATCCATCTGCTGTTTTTGTATTCTGGGGACCACCTCCTCTTATAACTTTCTGGTTTGTGTGCTATTGCAGGACTCCTCGATTCTGGAATCTAGTGGGAGGCTGGTGCAGCCACCTGAATTCCGTGCTTGGTCCTCCCTGATGGCCAGTCTCCCTGGATCACTGCCAGCTGCCTCTCATGAGCCCCTAGCCCACCTAACCGACTGTGCTTCCTCCTGGAAAGCATTTGGTTGAATGCATAAACGGTATGCTTTGCAAATTGAGGATAAGGAGAAATTGGAATGTGTGGTCAATGTAATGAGTAACACAATGAAGATATAATTGAAAATGTACGCAGAAATTATAAGAAAACAAAAAAGTCCAAGTGTTTTGCATTTTGCTAAAAACAGGTAAAGTTCTCACCTCACTCTACAGTGGCAACATTGGCATACTGTGTGTTCTGTAAATGGGTCAGGTGTCTGATACAGAGAGGTTGAGAACTAGGATAAGGATAAAAGCATTTAGAAGCAAAGAGGTGCATGCTGCATACTATTTGTGAAAATGGCTTTTTGTCCAGTGTGTATGTTTTCCATTCCATACAAAGAAAAACAACTGAAATGTTGACAACTAGAAATGTCCAGTGTCCAAAGGTGAAATGAGCTCCTTTAAAAAAAGTAGAGTTCTGTATCCCTTACTCGTCAGGCACACGGAAGAAGAGAAGAGATTTGATGTTTTCAGAGTCCTCATGAGGGACCAAGCTGGTATGTCAGCCTCTCCTGCAGAGTTTTGAAACTGCAGCGTGTGGCTGGACTCCCTTACAAAAGTTCAGATTCCAGGGTGCTGGGATGAGGCCCGGACATTCCAATTACTAAAAAACTCTTCTAGTGATTCTAAAATACTTTGAACTTTGGGTTGTAGGTGTCTCCCAAGGTAAATTCTGACCTTTTGTTTATGACTTCAGAATCTCAAAGTGATTATGAGTCAATGATGCATGTAGTTTAAAATTCTGATGGCTGTGTAAATTGCTTTTTCCCTCTTTTCTCCATTTCCTTACTTTCTTTGACCTTCAAATAGCCTATGGGTCATTCTGTCTTGTAATTTTGATCAAAGTTTAACTTACATGTAATAAAATAAACAGAACTTCAAGGTTTAGTTCAAAGATTAGTTGTTGAACTCTAATGTTACCATCACTCAAAACAAAATAATGGATATTTACATTATTTACATCTATGACCCTGTAAGGTATCTTGTGTCTTTTTCCAATTTACCTCAGACAAACAGATGGAACTACTACTGTCTGATTTCTACTCCTAGAGACTTTTTTTTATATACCACTGGATTCATATTAATGGAATAATACTGTATTACAAGTTTTTTTTTTTTTTTAATTTAGGCTTCTTTTATTCAATACAATATTGTGGTCTATTTCAATAGTTCCTTATGTATTATTGCTGAATAATATTTTACCATATGGGCACAGTAGAATATTGGAACTACGTTGTGTTATCACAAACTATTGTGAAAATTAGAATTTATTTTTTCAAAACTAAATTTTCAATTTTTATTTGTAAGCAAGTCATTCAATAATAAGATAATATAATGAATAAAATATATTTCAAAAAATATTTTAAGAATTGGAGAATACATTCTGATATCCTTTTAACTTGGTTTTACAATTTTTTTCCTACATAGATACTTCTTAGGTTTAATCTTAGACTTTACAGTTCAATATTTTTGGAAGGAAAGTAGTGTAGGTAAAAGTCATGTTTCTCATACTTCTAACTCTAACTGTACGGCTTACGGTCTGAATGATTCTCCCATTAATTCTTGTGTTAGAATCTTAATCCCCAATGCAACAGTGTAGGGAGATAGAGGTTTATGTCAAGAGGGTTTTATCCTCATGAATGGATTAATGCAGTTGTATAAAGGGCTTGTGGGAGCAAGTTCACCCTCTTCCAATCTCCTGTCATGTAAGGACTTAGGGTTTCTCCCCCGATAGCCCTTCCATCTTCTAATTCCTCAGGACTCAGCCAGGCAACAGATACCAGGGCCTTGATATTGGACCTCCCAGGCACCCAAACTGTGAGAAATAAAGTTTCGTTCTTTATAAATTACCCAGTATCATGTATTCCTTTATCAGACCTAATGGACAATACAAGAAGGAAGATGGAAGTTCAGAATTCCTCCCCACAGTAATAATCTGTGCCCAGCATCTCCAGATAACAATTTAACATACAACCTTCTGATTGTGGCCTCTCACTAGAATGTCATCTATTTATGGTATTGATTTTTTAATAGCTGCTAACTAGAGTTATGCTGGCTATATGAGTAAGACTGAAACTACGCAGAGGGATATTGGGCCAAGTGCCACAGTTTAAAAAAAGAAAAAACAAAATTTGACGCCTTTGGCTTTAATTCTCTGGTGTACATAAACAGTACCTAAAAATGTTCCAAGTGTCCTCAAAATATTTATTTTATTTTTAGTGGACAGCCAAAAAAGCAAGTAAAAGTAGCATTTAAAATATACTGCATTCATTGAGGAAGCAGGATGCAAATCAGCTTGCTTTTCAAATCGAGATATATAAACTCATCAACTACTGTTTCTTCCAATAACTTTTTAAGGAATAATACTAGAAAGCAAATAAACATCTTTTTTTTTTAAGCAAGTGCCAGTCAAAGGAATAACATGAACATAGTCACTCTCCAATATTTTAAAATATTTGAAGTCTTTTTTTTTCTACAGCATTCATACAAACATGGTCCCTCAAGTATCAAAGTTTAAAAAAATGAGAATCAGTCCGAGCTGGAAAAAATTGTGTCACACATGAGCACAAAGAGCTTTGGTTGGACTAAAAACATAAGCTTGTTTGGTTGAGCTATGTGGTGGCTGCTTACAACACAAAGTCCTTTTATTGTCACATAGTAGATTTCTCTTGGTCTACATTCTCTCATGGCTCCCTTCCCCTCTACCCTGATATCAGGGAAAACTTCTCACCCCAAGAGACTAAAGGCCCAGTGCACCTGTCTGAGTATGCCAGGAAACCTTGGGCAAGGGAGGGACTCAAATTTCATGTCTGGGCTGGATATAGTATTTATCCAGTCTTGGGCCTAGGAGAGATTATTCCCAGTTCAAGTGTCTGGTGGGAGTTTTTAACAGGGGAAGGAAATCAGCATGATACCATGGGTGGGTCCCTTTGTACTAATTTAATATGCTGTTGTTCCTCCTACATTGAAAATATAACAGAGATTTGTGTGTTATATGTTTCTACTTTTCTGCTGCACAAATGCTCAAAGAGGTTGCCTCATGTGGAGAAATGCTAGTGAAGTGGGCCAAACTCCTCTGCAATTTGCCTTCAGAATGTAGTGCAAGTGCCTCTATCCTCTGCAAATGAGAGTTTTCAATGTAAATTATGTACTGTTGGTTGGTAAGTCAGAAGCTCCAGTCTCAATAGCCCTGATTGCAGTATTATCACATCTCTACTGGCAGAAGCAGCTGATAAACCTAACAAAATTCAGGAACACATTTCACCAATGACGTTTCTTCCTCAGCTAATTCTCAATCCCTCCTGCAATTAAAGAAAAGACTGCTGTCTCTCCAAAAGAGAGGCCCAGCACTTTATTGGACTCTTTGTTCAATCCTGTGACTGATGACTAAGCTAGCTAGAGTCCCTTCAGAAGAAGGCAGCCTCCTTGCAGAGACTCACCTTGAGATTTTGTTCCTGTGGCTACCAGGTACACCTGTTTGGAAAAGCTGCTACTAGCTTTCTCTTGGACTATCACTGAAAGAGAAAGCCTGATCCATGAGTGGCCTGGGGATCCCTTTTTGAATGGTGGTCCCATTTTGAATTCAAGGTGACCCTCCTTGAATTCAACAAGATACCCAGGGCCCAATGAGTTTGCCTACTTAATGCAAGTCAAAAATCAAATTCTCCCTTCGGAGAATTATTTCCACTTTATCACCTGCAGCAAAGTGCGGGCTGTGCAGGGCCTTGACACACAGAGTTTCCCAGAAACAAAGGGGATTGGTTCAGTACCGATTTTGTTAAACTGAGACATGATGGTATTCACTACCGAGTGCTTGGTATCCAAGCTCAGCCCTAGCTACACAGTAATGAAAACGGGAATGGTGACTCTGCAAAGTGGGAGGAACCTACGGCTGTTCTGACAGTTGTATGAAATACAGTACTTCCCTGCATGACCTATGCATAAAAACATTTATGGCTGCTGGCTTATTGTCAAGAGTTTAGCTATTTCTTCTGCCCCTGGAGAGTATTGCATGTGGAAGAAATACATGCCTCGTTGGGGCTGCAAACTGTACCCCGTGACTGCATCCAGGTTACTCGCAGAGAAGGCCATAGTCAGAGCCCATTATCTGATGAGATAAACTAGACTCAAGTTGCTTATTGAGAGAGACACACAGAAATTGCCATTACTGCTTTCTCCCTCCGGATCAGACTGAACAGGATAATATATCCACCGGTACAGACCGCACACACAGTAAAGAACTCTACTGCTTCTGTTACTCAGGTTACCTCTGTATATAATACTCATGATTCCTGCTGAAGTTCACCCTCCGTCTCCTAGCAGGGAATCCTCCTCACACAGGTCACGGTCCCTCCTACTGAAAGTGCAGTGACTATTTTGGACCTCTGATCACCTCTCAGGGCAGCCTGAAGATGTTTTTGATAGTGTTTCAGATCATTATATTACTGTCCCAGTAGGATCAGCTGACTTGGGCTTATTATTATAGTCCTTGGATCTAATTTATGTCATATTTTCAGCTTACTGGGCCTTTTGAAGCCTGGCAAAAATGTGCCAAAGAACACCCAACAATGACCTAGTAATCAAGGAACTCCGTGGCTCTTCCACTCTGCCATCCACAGACTTCTTGAGAAGCACAAGAATCTCCCAAATATTCACTCAAAGAAGATATCCAGCTACATTTCCATTACATCCCCCTGGTTCATACACCCTAGTCAATCAGTTTAATCACTTAATGCGATATTCCAAGAAAAGAATCATCATCTCAGCTGATGTCTATGTAATTATTGACATGAAAGTGGTGTGGGATAATTTAGACCTATTTTTAAAATTCAGAGTTTCATTCTGACCATTCTGGGGCATGATGCTTCCTTCTCTTTCCCCCATACTAGCCTGACATCCTTACCTAAATGGAGCTTAGGGGATTTGGAATAAATTATGTTTTTGCTTCCTGTAGTTTCTTGTGTGAGTGACGTGATTCTGGATCATAATGAGTCTTTCATGAGGATATAGCTTAACAAATCCTCTTATAATGGTCTGTTGAGGCTAAATCGGTGGTGGACATGATCAGTCTTGTACGTTTATTTATTTATTTATTTATTTGAGACAGAGCCTCACTCTGTTGTCTTGGGTAGAGTGCTGTTGCATCACTGTAGCTCACAGCAACCTCAGATTCCTGGGTTCAAGCAGTCCTTCTGCTTCATCCTCTGGAGCAGGTGGGAATATAGGCACCTGCCATGGTGCCAGGCTAAGTTTTCTATTTTTAGTCGAGACAGGGTGTCGCTCTTTCTCAGGCTGGTCTTGAGCTCTTGAGCTCAAGAAATCCACCCTCCTTGACCTCCTGGAGTGCTAAGATTATAGGCACCACGTCCAGCCAATCTTGTTTTATAAAAATGTCCTTATAGCTCTTGTACTATTCCTTATAAAAGGTCTAAGCACAGAGAGGAGATAATTGAGGCCAAAGTGAAGTTATGGCTGTTAGAATGGGGTACACCAGTTTCCTGGAGATAGACAGACAGCAAGACTCCAACCCCTGAGAAGGGAATGTTCACAAAGCCCCAGAGGTACCAGGAAGGGATGGACATTGTGGTTATTTATACGCCATTCTCTACATGCAGGCCAATGCTTTGTACAGTTCTGTAACAAATATTTTGTAAAGAAAGGTAGATTTAACCATAATTCTCCATTTTCCCTATGTATGGCAATTTGGGGGACATCTTGTATTTTAGGTTGTGGGTTATACTGTTTTCATTAAAGAGCTCAATTCTGGGCAGCGCCGTGGCTCACTGGGTAGCACGCTGGCCCCATATACTGAGGTGCTGGGTTGAAACCTGGCCCCAGCAGAACTGCAACAAAAAAAATCCAGGTGTTCTGGTGAGCAGCTGTAGTCCCAGGTACTTGGGAAGCTGAGGCAAGAGCATCGCCTAAGCCCAGGAGTTGGAGGTTGCTGTGAGCTGTGATGCCACAGCACTCTACTGAGGGCGATAAAGTGAGACTCTGTCTCTAAAAAAAAAAAAAAGAGCTAAACTTTGGTGTTGTAGCCCCAAAGCAGCCAAAGACAATATGCAAGTAAACGAACACAGCCGTGTCCCAATGAAACCTTATTTACAGAAAGCAGTCTTCTGACCCTGGAGTAGACAGGACCGATTGGACCCAATGCCCTCATGAAGTCTCTGTTAAGCAAGGGCTGACCTCAGTTCCTCCGTACAAGTGGAAAACTCCTGGCACTAAAGCTGCCCAGGAAGCAACACTGGGGGAACAACTGACTCGCGTCCCGCCTGGCAGGTCTCGGCCAATTGTCATCAGTCCTTCTGTCTGCACCTCGGGGGCCCGTGTGCCCTGTGAGCACCACAGTTTTCACGGAAGGCTACTCCTCTCCTGAAGACACACACCTGCCCTTCAGGGGCAGCCGGAAGAGACCTTCAAGTATTAAAGTAAATACCAGCAGCATAATATAGCAATCCAACGAGAGCTCCCTAAAATTAGCTACCCTTATGTGTTTTAGGGAGCTCCATGGAGCAGTATCTATGAAGCTTGTGGGCAGTTTTCCTACATAGGAGTCACTGTCATCCAACTATAAGTTTTTACCCAAATTTTGCTGAAGTGACCAATGGCACCACTTCAAACTTGGAATTCATTCAGATCAGCTTCATCGCTGGCCGGGGTAATTATAGATGATAGGCTTTCTCCTGTGGGCAAAGGTGCAGTCTTTGCAACCACAAATAAATCCTTTAAAAAAACAAACAAACCTGAACTAATGCTTCTAGCCAAGTGGAAAGGTTTATGCTGAAGTTTAAGAAAAAAGCCACCTGGCCTTTTAAAGTAAACTCTCAGGGTTTGTTGTTCGGCTGGCTGGGTCCAGAACTCTGGAGGGCATGGTTGACATCAGTTCTGCTCATTAAAGTTTTGATGATAATATATTTAAATAAACACATATGGAGTGGATCTGATCCCAGTCTCTGCTATTTAGATTAACCAGGGAATGGCAAAATCATAGGGCAATTTGCTAGTAGACCACATGTTGTAGAGAGAAAGTGAGTCTTTTATTATTGGGAGACAGTTTTCTAGAGATCACTTATGGCACTGCACATTCTGAAAGCCAAGGTCCTCACTGCTAAAGAGGACACATAGCTGCCCCAAGCTCCGTGTCCCTTACCTGTCATACTAGCCTGCTACAGGAACACTGTCCTATGAAACTTACAGGCAAGAGTCTCAGAATTAATAAAGGCTCATGTTGCTTGCTGTGCCACAGGAATGATCCTTTCTGTTGAATCTAGGAACATCGTATTATCTGCCAAGATTCATGAAACTGATGCAGGCTAACTTGTTAGCTTGCAAACAGGGTGAAATTTCAGATCTTTCACAATTCTTGACAATAGTATAACACAATCCCTAGTTGTTAAGAGATTCTGTGATTACAGTTTTTTAAGTGGGAATACTGCACCCTCAAAATAAATTTGGTGTTCTGTTTGCAGAGAAAAAAAGAAGAACAGCATTGACCTGGCCAGTTGAACGAATCCTGTGAACCACGAGACTTGACTTTAAAAATCCAGGTGACTTTTTCCTGAAATTTCTACATAAATCCTTCCACTGGGCCTGAAGAATTAATCTAGGCACAAAGGATTTATGTGTGTGCATGTGTGTGTTTGTGTGTGCACAAGTGTTTCAGGTGTGTGTGCGAGTGTGAGTTTGTGTGCACCTGTGTGTCTGTGGCTGCAGAGACTCCACTTTTGTTCACAAGGAGGAAGCAGCTCCCTCTGATAGGGATAAGCCAGTCAATGAGAGCCAGTGATCGTCTGTTCCATGCTGCCAATGGTAACTAAACCTTCTTAACTGACATATAATATTTTTAAAATTTTCATATGTTGAAATTCGGAGGCTTGAAGTCTTACTGACTTGATAGAGCATAGACCCTGCCAGACTTTAAATCTCTTAGCTATGTTTTTGTGAATGACTTACTCATCGGTTTTTCCTGTTTCCCTATTTATAAAATTGTGACAATAATATTATCTACTTCCTAGGGGTGTTTTAAATACTAAATGATATGAATACAAAATTATTATTCCAGTGCCTGGAGAATAAAAATGCTCAGGGATATTTTAATTGGCTCAATGCTTGTTCATGCCTTGTCTCCATTGAAGAGGCTGTTTCTGCCATGTAAAATCCTACCTAATGTTCATAAAGGAGATCAATAGCTATCCAAGTAGCCTTTTTTGAATCACTGCTGGCATTCAAACCCTTTTTGGCAGCACAGCCCTAGTATTTTGTTTGTGTCATTCATAACACATGAGTCATTATTTCCTCTATTAAGAGAAATACACACACATATTTTAACTCACTTGTAAAGTATAAGCTTCTCAAAGGCTAAGCCTACATTTTTAAATACTTTTCATCTGATACTTGCATTGCACTAAGCAAATGAGCAACAAATATTTCCTTAAGGACACATTTTTTTATCTCTTTTTTTATTAAATCACAATTGTGTACATTAGTGCAGTCATGGGGCACAATGTGCTGACTTCATATACAATCTGAAATATTTTCATCAAACTGCTTAACATAGTCTTCATGGCCTTTTAATCACTATATGAAGACTTTTTTTTTTTGTATTTGGCATTTAGTAAGTTTCGCCTGTACCCTTCTAAGATACACTGTAGGACACATTTTAAAAGCTCAATACTTCCTAAACCTCTTTTCAAGCCTTTAAAATATGTCTAGATTAAATCCATTCAAATAAAGTTTTCATAGTCTTTCTCTTTTCATCCATTGACTTAGAATCTACAATATGAATTTTCTTTGTTAAGAAACTTGAAGTAGACTTTTATATTGTGCCCTTAATTATAATCAACATTGCTTTGGAAAAAAAGAGTTTCTCTAATTAACTTGATATAGAAACCTATTATTAAGATTTTTATATCAAGTCTCCTAAAAAAAGAAAGCCTTTTTTAAAAAGGCTATTTTTCTAAGGAAAATACATCTTCACTAACATTTGGCCCTAGCAAGCTGCCTGGTTCCATCTATAGAAGATGCTTAATCCATTCATTAATGAAAGCAATCTGATAACCAAGATTAAAGTCAAATACAATCCAGTGTTTGAACTTAAAATGATGACACTGATGAAATGGATATGTAAATACATATAGCCCTCTTTAAGGCACAAGGTATTTGTACAGCTTGATGTTTATTTTGAACTCTAACACAATTCTTTACTTGAAAGGTCTATTGTAAGTATTAAAGGGGAAGTTTCTTTCATCAAACAAGGGTATTACTGGAAATAATTTTCAGGATAGGAGCAGGGTAATTTTTTACAAATTATTAAATAAGTCAAAAAGCAAATTTATCTCCAGAATAAAAGACAATTCCTGAAAAAAATCCTGAACCTAACAGAGGGCCCAGTAATACATAGGATGCTTATTCCATCTTATTTTACCTATAGGAAAATTGCGAAGAAGAATGAGAAATTTGAAATATACAAAATGATTCTGTAATTATATCTGTAGTAACCATTTAAAAATATATTTACATCATTAATAATGAAAAATATTCCTTCTTTTATACAAATTTCCAGACTTTAATGCATGCAGGACTTGGAAATAAGCTAATGAGATTTTTTTCCTCATGGGCATTTACAGTGAAAGAGTAAAATTCTCAGTAAATGTTCTGAAAATGCCTTGATCAAAAATCACTTTCTGTTCTTTATTTTACAGAATAAAGACCATTTTATTTTACCTATAGGAAAATTGCGAAGAAGAATGAGAAATTTGAAATATACAAAATGATTCTGTAATTATATTTGTAGTAACCATTTAAAAAATATATTTACATCATTAATAATGAAAAATATTCCTTCTTTTATACAAATTTCCTGACTTTAATGCATGCAGGACTTGGAAATAAGCTAACAAGAGATTTTTTTTCCTCATGGGCTTTTATAGTGAAAGAGTAAAATTCTCAGTAAATGTTCTGAAAATGCCTTGATCAAAAATCACTTTCTGTTCTTTATTTTACAGAATAAAATTTTATTTTTCTGTTCTTTTATTTTCATTTGACAACAGTAACTGAACAATATTTTCCTCCCTTAAACAAAGACTTCAGGTTTTAAAATTCATTATTCTAACTTACCTCTGACCAGAAGCCTTAAGAATATCAGTTAAATTATAAATGCCACAGATAATCTGACTGCAAGAAAATCAACAAAGACATATTCAGCATGTTGACAACACAGATAAAGAGTTTACTATGTCCCCTAAAAAATTCTACCCGTGATTTTCTGACTTGTGTTGGGTTCAGTCCTTACTTCTACTGATGAGCCAATTCTTTTTTGTGTCTTTTTTGTTTACTTTATTCATTTCAGTCCCTTGTCTTTGTTGGGTGACCCTTAAATAATGTAAATTAAGCCACAAAAACAAGAATTTCCGTCCTGGAGACAAAAGAGTATATTTCTAGAGAGTGCCACAGACTTTGGCTGAAGCCTACCCATCAAGTTTAATGGGACTCTGGCTGCCAAAACCCCACGAACCTTTGACTATTTAGGGCTAAATGTAACTGCCCCTTGATCTCCCTCCCTGTTGCTTCCCAGATTTCTGCCAACTTGTTTGTTCTCAGTTCTATTGATGGCAGTTTCTGGCATAATCTGATGTAACTGTTGTCCAATATTGTTCATAAAGCTGGGTACATTATGACAAGAAAACAGTTTTTTTTAAATGCGTATTTAATTAGAAAAATAAATTGCACTACAGAGGATGAAATGCTACTTTCTAATTTTTCTTTTCATAAAAAGGTAAAAACAGGACCAATCTATACTGAAAAGAAAGTTTTTCCAAACTCCTTCCCAAAACATAACATCTAAGGAAAACGTGTTCAAAATACACATTTTGCATAGAGACCGGTTCATTTCCTCTCACTTGGACATCTCTACCTCTACTTTATTTGTTATATAAATAAACAAAAAGTGCACTTGAAGACCTCTGAGATTGCTCAGGTAGAAAACAAGTAGATAAATTAAATATATATTATATATATTTAAATAAAAATAATACTATTTTTACCTTTCTTAATGTAACCTAAGTAAATATACTGAAACATGGCATTTCCCCCTCAAATTTCAGTAAATTTAGATATAATTCTTTGTGTTTTAACTTGGAAGATTACATGGTATTTATATTAACCAGTATTTTCAGGAGATTTTGGATTCTAGACAATAAGCTATGCTAACCATAAAGTCATATAAACTTCAGAGATTCCAAAGAGTTAAGGACCGAGTAGATATTAAAGTGTGTAAAGAAGATCTGTCAAGGTTATTTCTGAAGTAACAAATAAGAAGAGGTAATCTTCATCAGTTGTCCAGGGTCTATCCAAAATTGGCTTCAATTATAACAGAGACTTATACATATTTTTTGGAAAAGAGAGCAAGACAGTGTTGGGACATCCATTCATTGAAAAGTCAAAATATAATGGACTTAGTTTCCCTCTATAAATATTTGCAAACTGAGTATTAGGTCTAGAAATTTACTTTTAAACCTAACTTCATTCAAAAGGTTTGAACTTAACATTAACAAAATGTTTGATTGTTGCTATTAGGTTTGTAAAACTATGACACAACAGGAAAACTACAAATCACCGAAGTTGCTTCTCATGTCAGTATCAGCCTACAAAACGCACACAGATCACAGATACTTACCATATTCACTGTCATAGAATATAATGAACTTCTGCCAGGCATACTCGGTGACCACTCTCAGGATGACGTCATTCAAGTAGACAGGTGGGCGAACCGAGAGAGTGTAGTCGTCATTCCTGTTGCTCCGGGTGAGTCCACAGCCACTCCTTGGGGTCCCAGCTGTGGAGCGCTGAATGAAGAGGTGGGGGATATGCATGGCATCTGCCAGGGACTGGAGGGACCCTGCCGATGTGCAACCAATGGAGCTGACCAGGGCCAAGATGCCTTGATTCATAAGTTCACAGGCTGCAAGAAAGCACAGTGATACTCCAGTTGTCAATGGGGCTCATGGTCTGAGGAGGTCCTCAAATTACCAAGGGCTGTTGGGATTTGGTTTGAGAATTCTGCTCTTGTTAGTATGTGACCTTGTGCAAATCACTTAGCTTCTCTTGGCTCAACTTCATCATCTAGAAAGATGTTGATATTTTACCCCCGTAAAATAACATGAATCCTGCAGGTTACTGAAAAGAGAGATAAGGCAGGGTTTGCTATTTGCCTCTTCAATTACAGATAGCTAAATTTTCATAATTATCAATTTGTAATTTAGAGGAAAGAGAATTCTTTACTGAGTATACAAGGCCACGTTTCGAAAAGTAGATAGCATTTAAACTGTTGAATGAATGGAGAGAGATAAAGATATGGACGAAGGCATTACTGGTCAGAGTAAACAGCCACTTTGGTATCTAAAAATGTGATGATACTTTGTCTCCCTCAATGAACTGGAGAAATAAAAATGTTTTTGCTTTTTCCTTGACAGTCATAAAACTCATGGTCAAGCCAAATTAAATAAGATCCTAAATTTTAACAACACTCTGGTCTGGTTTCTAGGTGAATAATTTCTAATTTATGCAACATGGTTTATAATGTGTCTTAAAGTCATTTAAACTATTCTATTTATGTACTTACCTATAATGTTTTTAAAACTAGATCACATATAAATTATAATTATGAATAAATACATAGCATCTATAGAAAAAAGAGTTAAAAAGTTATGCTTCATCATGCCAATGTTTGAAAGTAAAAGATTAGAAATAAATTCAAAAGTAAATTCAGAAAGAATCAAGGCAAAAATCTCTGTTTGTTATTTGCTCAGACATTAAGCTCGATTTTAGGCATGCTAGCTGTTCTCAAGATTCACAATTTATTATAGTTTTTTTAATGCAATTCTTGAAAAGGTTCAAGGAAAACTTAGATGGTAAGTATGTCTATATATTTAGTAGGTCAGTTAGTAAAGGTCGATTTAAAGTGCAAGCTTAGAAGTACTTAATGAAGGCAAGTATATAAACATCCAACAAATTTATTATTATTAATATTAAGCCAACCAAAACATACATACAAAATAAATGAATAATTATTATGAGCATATTTTCCAAGCATTGCCTTATGAGAGAGGTTATATTGATTTGAAATAAAATATGAAAGATGGTTCCAGGGTAAGTGCTTCTTAGACCATATAGATCTTGTTGTAAGTTTTAGTCAAACTCACACCTTATTCACATGGCCATGAATTCAACTTTTATAGAAAGCAATATAAATTTACACTTATAATTTCAGTGAATTTATGAAAAATAAAGTTTGTCTCATTACTGTGGCAAATAACACTGCTACTGACATATAGAAACAAATAGAAATCTGAGTTTTGAAAAGATTTTTTAAAGCTTAATTTAAAATTAAAATAAGAAGAGTGCCTTAAAGTATACACAGTTGGATTTAACCTGTAGATTACACTAATTACAAGCGATTAAGTAAATATAACATGTATATTTACCACAAAAATCACAAATATAGAAATTTCAGGCAAAAATTCAGTTTCAGTAATATATCCTGTTACATGCATACATATAACATTGTGGGAAATTCTCTGTTTAATATTAAGATTTATATTTAGAAGGATCAACTAAGTCATGTATTAATCTTGCTTAGCAGATACATTTGCTTTAGCATATAATATTACTTCTTCCAATTAACTATGTTATTTCCTCTTAATCACTGTTAGAAAGAACACAAACTAAACAAATATTAAAACCAATTATTTTTATATAAGTGAATATGTTGTTTTTGGATTACTATGTGGCATTACCTACCCTGTTACACATATTAGCAAGAATACATGAAATTTCTCTGTAAAACCAAAATGGATATCACCAAAAATACAATGTCAACGCTGAAACATAATTTAGAGGTCATGCAGTTCAGACTTGGTTTCACCTGCTGTGCCAGCCAGGACTTGTTGGTAATGTTACACTGGAACACTATTTTGAGAAAGGGTCTAAGACTCAGCAGTAAAATGGGCCAAAATCATTTTGAGAGGTTTCTCATAGACACTGGGAGAGTTGTGGCCTGCAAGTTATAAATCTGCATTCCTCCGACAGTGCCTAACATTTTATTGTTTACAGTTGTCAAGAAATCACATATACTCCAGTTAAAAAAGAAAAAAAATAGAAACACACATCCCTAATCTAGGGCCCAATGTGCTTTTTACCACGAGAGACAAAAAGTGGATTCTCTATATTCATAACCTTACAGTTCTGAACGGCAATGGAAAGGCAGAGCCGGCGCTCTCCACAGGAGCCTCAGTTGATCTAGTATCAGGGTTGGTATTAGAAAAAGTCAAACCTAAGAGAAAAGGAAGAGCTTATACAGCTAAGCTCTTCCTTTGGATTGGAACGCACTGACCCAAAACACAACCTCAGTTGTGCCTATATAAAAATGGGCCTACCATTCTTGAGATACTTTGCTAAGAAGAATAGGAAGAGAAAGTATCCAATGTACTCAGCCCTAATATGAAGCTAATTTATAGCTTTCATATGAAGGCTAAAACCCAATTATAGCACAGGAATACAGGGATAGGGGAAAGGGAGGGAGGGGAGGGGGGAGGATGGGTGGAGGGAGGGCAATTAGTGGGATCACACCTACGGTGCATCTTAGCAGGGTACTGGTGAAACTTATTAAAGGTAGAGTATCAACGTCTTTATATAGTGATCAAGAAAATGCCATGAAGGCTATCTGTAACAGTACGATCAAAATATTTCTGATTGTATAGGAAGCACATTGTGC
>CAUYON010110706.1:0-24996 GCA_963573935.1 Arctocebus calabarensis | reverse complement strand
AGAGTGCTGTGGCATCACAGCTCACAGCAACCTCCAATTCCTGGGCTCAAGTGAGTCTCCTGCCTCCGCCTCCCAAGTAACTAGGACTACAGGCGCCCGCCACAACGCCCGGCCATTTTTTGGTTGCAGCCGTCCTTGTTGTTTGGCGGCCAGGACTGAACCCACCAGCTCAGGTGTACACGGCTGGCCCCTTAGCCCATTGAGCCACAGGTGCCGAGCCATGAGTGCTTTATGCATTGGCAATGGCTAGGATATGAGAAGCTTTGCTTACATCTCACCATGGCCAAGCTTGATGAAGATGTTCAGTGCCATTCTGGGCTTTCATGTACACTTTAGCCAGAGTGAGAGCTCCCAGGGCAGGATGGGTGACCTGGCTGTCCTGTGAGTGAGCTTTTCCTCCGAGGACTTCACAAGATAAGACAGCTACTCCCAGCTTTATGACTAAGTTCTCAGAAATACATCGCTTCAAGTTTAGAAATAGAGGGCCTGCATATTTTACTCCTCCTTACACCCTCATCAGAAGGAAGAGAAACCTTTTCCTCCATCACTTTCTTCAGCCAGTAGGGGAAAGGGAAGACCATTTATTCAAAGCACCAGATCTTACCCAGTAGCACTTTGACCATATTATACCATCTATCATCCTTATAATAACATAGGGAAATTATTTTAACTGTCCCGATTTTGTACGTGGGAAAGGGGCTCAGAGAAGTAAACCTGAGCAAGATCCCAAGCTGAGAAAAGGCAGGGTCTGCCCTCAGAGTGAAGCGTCTTTGACTCAGCTCAGCCTTTTGAGACCTACAGCGGGGACTCCCCATGCGCTCGTGACTCCCTGGTCTCTTGGGACTTGAACTGTCTGATACACTATTTTCAAGGGCTACGTACATTCTAATAAAGGTAATTTTATGAAACTTATTATTTTAGATCAAGCACATGTTATTGTATCTGGTTATTGTTACATAGAAATCTTGCTCTTTGGTATTAACAATAAACAATATTATGTGGGCATAAATTGCTATGAGATTTACATATTTTGGTTACATGAAGCATGGTCAGAGGAAAAAATAAATTTCAGGGAAAACCTCTTATTGACGAAATGGAGTAGTACTTGTTACGATTTCGTTATACAATATGAATATAATCAATGTGAAACCTTCGTGATTACGTATTATATTTGTTTTGTTTTTTGGTAATGAAGTTAGTAATAATGAGAAAATGTGTAAAAAGAGTCTCATCTTTTTACCCACTGAAAAAATAAAGTTCCCTGTGTTAGAAAGGGTATTATTCATTATTCCTGTGCTTATTATTTTTATTTTTATTTTTTTTCCAGATGGAGTCTTGCTCTGTTATCTAGGGTGGTCTTGAACTCCTGGGCTCAAGTGATCCTCTTGTCTCAGCCTCCCAAAGTGCTGGTATCTTAGGTTTTAGCCACCATCCTTGTCCCCTAATTTTGAATAAGCAGTTTTCAGAGTGGGTGATGAGGGAGCAAGCTACGTGTGTGTGTGTGTGTGTGTGTATGCCTGAGTGTGTGAGGGGGGCCCAAGATCTTTGACTGGCTCCTCCTGATCTATACCAGATTTCATACTTGGTCATTTCTAATGCACGCCAGGAGGAAAGTACTATTATTCAAATATTAAATATGAATGTTTTTGTTCTTATATGTGAAGAGAATAAAGAAGAAACAATCAAAATGCTAATACTCCCCTTAACTCAGTCAAGTTTGTTTTGACCACTCTCTAACAAGTTGCATTGATTTGGTTTCATTTAATCTTCAAACAAGTCACAATCAAATAGCATCATGCTGTTTCTCCCTTGTGGCAGAGATGCTTCCCCACAGCGCTATAAGGGAGGCCTTTCCTCGCTGCCGAAGCCTCGGGGCCACGCGATCAGCCTCTCTGTGCTGCCTGCCCCTCTCTCTGGTTCTGTGCCAGTCCCCAACCCCACTCCACATCTTGACCTGTTGCTCATCTAGCTGGTCAATCTCAGTTTCAATGTGCTTTTTCTTTCTTTCTTTTTTTTTTTGAGATAGAGTCTCACTATGTCACCCTCAGAGTGCTGCGGCATCACAGCTCACAGCAACCTCAAACTCTTGTGCTTAAGCAATTCTCTTGCCTCAGCCTCCCAAGTAGCTGGGACTACAGGGGCCTGCCACAATGCCCGGCTAATTTTGTTTGTTGTTGTTGTTGCAGTTGTCATTGTTGCTTTAGCTGGCCTGCGTGGGGTTTGAACCCACCAGCCTTGGTGTATGTAGCTGGCACCCTACCCGCTGAGCTACGTGTGCCCATCAATGTGCTTTTTGGCCATAACTGTGGCCGGCTTACTAGGTTACTACTTCCTGCTGGTGTTTACTCTCCACAAGTTGAGTGAGACCCTCTGCACCTCCCCTAGGTACTAAGAGGGACAGAGGGACAGCCAGGCCTGTTGAATGAGAGAGATGAAAGTTCAGAGACAGCTGGGTGGATGCACACAGTTTTTAGCAACTGAGGGCATGGGATCTTTCTAAGCCTGTCTTTATTTAAAAGTTTTATATTTTGTTCATCATAGATATTTTGTTCATAGTTCATTTTTATTTTTAAAATATGGTATTAACATATTTAGTTTGCTTGATTTGTGAGGCAGAGTCTCTCTCTGTTGCCCTAGTCAGCTTAGCTCATAGAAACCTCAAACTCCGAGGTTCAAGTGACCCTCCTGTCTCAGCTCTCTGAGTAGCTGGGACTGCAGGAGCCTGCCACAGCCTGGCCAATTTTTCTATCTTTTAGTGGAAACAGGGGTCTCGTTTTGCTGAGGTTGGTCTCGAAGTCCTGAGCTCAGGGGATCCTCCCACATTGGCCTCCCAGTGCTAGCGTTACAGGCACGAGCCACCCGGCAGGGCCTTCAGGTGCTGTTTATCTTGAGGACTGAGTTCTTTTCATCTATGGCCATGCGTCTCTCAGCCCAGCTCAGTCTCAGCCGTGTCTGGATCTAGATTTGAACTCTGACTCTAGATCTCAACCTTTCTGGCCCCCGAGCCTGCCCATGTTCTGATTCTGCTTGGAAGCTCTCACCCCCAACCTGGTGATCTTGCTTCACTGGGACTTCCTGTTCTTGTTTTCCTGGACTTTATGTGGACACATCTCCAGTGCCCTGGTTGTCCTGATTGGGACTACTGGAGGGCAGGATTCCTGACCTCTGCCCTCCTTAGTCCCTGCACTACTAGTCTGGGCTTAGTCAGAGGAAAGGAACTGAGAGGAGACAGATGTATTAAGAGAGTTCTTTTCTTTCTTTCTTTCTTTCTTTCTTTCTTTCTTTCTTTCTTTCTTTCTTTCTTTCTTTCTTTCTTTCTTTCTTTCTTTCTTTCCTTCCTTCCTTCCTTCTTTCCTTCTTTCCTTCCTTCCTTCCTTTTTGTAGAGACAGAGTCTCACTTTATCACCCTTGGTAGAGTGCCGTGGCATCACACAGCTCACAGCAACCTCCAACTTTTAGGCTTAGGCGATTCTCTTGCCTCAGCCTCCTTAGTAGCTGGGACTACAGGTGCCCACCACAATGCCCGACTATTTTTTTGTTGTAGTTGTCATTGTTGTTTAGATGGCCCAGCCTGGGTTCAAACCCGCCAGCCTGCGAGTATGTGGCCAGCGCCCTACCCACTGAGCTACTGGCTCTACCCAAGAGATTTCTTGTGAAAACTTGGCTCACATGATTGTGGTGCTGAGTGGGCAAGTCCAAATCCACAGGGCAGGACTTTGGGGTGGTGGTTGGGGGATTTCCCTTCCCCAGGGAATCCTCTGTTCCAGCCTTTCAATGGGTCGAATCAGGTCAGCTTTGTCGACTTACATCATACCTGCAGAAGACATTCATTACTTACATCATACCTGCAGAAGACATTCACAGCAGCTCCCAGACCCTGGCTGGGGGAGCTGAGGGCTGTAGCCCTGCCCAGTTGACACATGAAACTAACTGTGCCAGTCCCCACGGGTTACTGGTTAGGCTCTGCTTTGTGTGGGGTTCCCTGTAAAAGCAGTTACCCATAAAGTTCAGGACCTGATTTAAAAACGAAGTTTCTTAAATCAGAGGCTGTAGTTTGAACACGCTCTAAGTGAGAGAGCCTTAAGTTTGTTTTCTTAACAGCTCTTGGCATAATGAAAGCACATTCTGACATCTGACATTAATTGCTGGAAATTTAGAGCTTATATTTATACAGAAAGAAGAAAAAACATAAAAGAGTCAAGGCTCGTTTCAAAATCCATTTGCCATGTGACACAGCGGAACTCTTCCTGAGACTGGGGCACGGGTTAAAAAGAATGGAAGGATTTAAATCCTGGACACATCCTCCAATTTTCTGCCTAGGACTTGTCTCAGGCCAAAGCTCGCAAGTGCTGCGGGTGGCAGGCAGCCCCCGTCGCCCCTTCCGAGTCTTTCTGGCCTTGTTCTCACTACCTGGAGCCAGTTCTGGGCAGCTCCGGGCCTCCCGCAGGGCCACCGCGCCCCACGTGCTGCCCCGCCTGGCCACCAGGGGGCAGGCAGGGACTGTCAGCTCGCGGCGGGGGCTCTGAGCAGGAGCCCGGCGTGTGTCTGCGCCCAGGTCCTCTTCTCCAGGACCTTCCGTCCGGTGACACCTGCCCTGTGCTCACCGTGGGACCCTGCACTCCTCTCTCTGGCCAGGGACTCAGCTCTCCAATATCCTTCCTGCTGTGCGCCCCCCCCCCCACCCCCCAGACCTTGACCATGAGAATCTCAGCTCAAACCACCAGCCAGGGGCCCACCCATCTTCCTCTTTTACCGGGAGAGGAAGGTGTGGCCTGTTGGATTTTCAGTGAAGACTGGAGCCATTGCAGTGACACCAGAGTCAGGCCGCGCAGACAAGGACATTCCCCGGGATGGTGGGTCAAGGGGCAGAGTCCTGTGGGGTGGGGAGCTGCAAATAAATCCCAACCATGAGTTTTTAATCAATATTCCGCATTATCCAATAGTACATTTAATTTCGAGATAGGTCCTCTGTGTTGGTTAAACATTTTATCATTGCTTCCCGTGGGTATATATATTATATCTTCTAGGAAGAAGTTCAAAATATAATTAGAGTTTTAGAAACCACAATTGGTCTTCTACTCCTTTATAACTGAGGCTGTGCGTGTTGTTGGAAGCAGCTTTCCCCGCGTCCTCGGACGGTGACCCGAGAGCCTCTGACCCTGCCCTTCCGCGGGCCCCTGGTGGCGGCCGAGCTGTATCCGGGCTCTGGGAGTCACCTGCGCACAGGTGTCCTGAGCCCTGCGGACCCGAGGGCGAGGAGGAGGTGGGGAAGGGGCAGCTCAGAACAGGGGAGGACAGCCCGCAGCTGTCCACTAGCAATACAAGGAGGGTCAGGGGAGGCTGCCAGAGCCACAGAGACCTGGGTTCTGAATTTCAACTCTGCCACTGGCTGAGAGGTTTTCTGTTGGGGGTGCTTTTAAACCACAAGATTAAGATAATAATATCTACCTCATAGAATTCTTTGGAGGATTAAAAAAAGATACCCACATCTGCACCTAGTGGCTACTCCACAAATAATAATTCTATGATTATGACAATTGTGTGGGGTTACAAGTCCTAGAATAGGTGACGTGTTTGATTAGCAATCAACAATGGCTATCGCTGCTGCTTCTTCTTTTTTATTTTATTTTTTGAGACAGTCTCACTTTGCTGCCCTTGGTAGAGTGCTCTGGTGTCACAATGCACAGGAAACTCTAACTCTTGGGCTCAAGTGATTCTCTTCCCTCAGCCTCTGGAGTAGCTGGGACTACAGGCTCCTGCCACAACGCCCCGCTATTTTTAGAGACAGGGTCTCACTCTTGCTCAGTCTGGTCTTGAACTCGTGAGCTCAGGCGATCCACCCGCCTTGGCCTCCCAGAGTGCTAGGATTACAGACATGAGCCACCGGCCTGGCCTGGCTGTGGCTTCTAATGGGAGGAAGAATGACATTGCTATTCCTAGTGCTACCAGTGTAGGGATGGAGGGAGAAGTTCAAGGGGGAATGAGTACCCCATGTTTAAGATGAGCCATGCTGGACCAGACAGGAACTGCTTGGATCTGGCACAGGCTTTCACCTAGTCAGACTCCAGCGTGAGTAAAGCCAATTACAAAAACAGCAATACACTGACATTTACAGAATGTCAGGCACAGCTCCAACAAAGGCAATATGGCCCCAGCGTATGTGTGAAGGGCCTGTCAGAGGAGGAGATCATTGGCATTTTTGATTTGATGCAGCAGAACAAAAATGCACACTATTGACAAGATCTCAAATGAAGACTGCTGAGATAGATTAGAGCCAGTGTGACCTCAGGCAGAACTTGTTCTTTGCAGCAAAAAAAGGGCAGCCTCCTGTCTCTGTCTGTGCTGGCATGGAATGGTGGGCACATGGGGTGAGTTGAGGGAAATCAGTTCCATTCATAAATGAAATTATCTGGAACATGGCAAGGACACATGGAAACGCCAAGCTCTCTCATACGGGGAGCAGTCATGATCACTTGTGCCTCAAATGCTGCATTCTAGTGGAGAGATGAGTTACAGCAAGATGAATTCCTTTTGGCCCATTGCTACTGCATCCATTTACATTGCTGCATTTCTACACAGGCCACACTTCATTTCAGTTAACCCCAAAGCAATACCCCATCACCTATCATGGGCTTCCCACAGCTTGTCTACACCTCCAGTTCCTGATCCTTGTGACACGACTATTGCTAAGGACTCTGGTGTGGCCTGGGACATCTCAAGGTGATATCACTCTGGCTTATTTTTAATTTTTATTTATTTAATTTTTTTTTTTTTTTTGAGACAGAGCCTCAAGTTGTCGCCCTGGATAGAGTGCCATGGCATCACAGCTCACAGCAACATCCAATTCCTGGGCTCAAGCAAGTCTCTCACCTCCACCTCCCAAGTAGCTGGGTCTACAGGCACCTGCCGCAACGCCCGGCCATTTTTTGGTTGCAGCTGTCATTGTTGTTTGGCGGGCCCAGGGCTGGATTCGAACCCGCCAGCTCAGGTGTACGTGGCTGGTGCCTTAGCCCCTTGAGCCACAGGCGCCGAGCCTATCACTCTGACTTAAAGGGAAGAAGAACTGGTAGGTTCCTTTGGAGTTGGCACCAATCAGCAGATACGGGTGGACCGCCCCCACCTCTAGCTTCGTCCCTTACCTGTACAGCTGTGCTTTCGCTTTGCTGATGCAAATTGCCTATCAGTGGTTGTTTCCAGAAGTATTTTTCTCTGACTTCTCCCTAGCATTTGGCTGTTTTCCTACCAGCTACCTGCTTATTTGATTTTGCAGTCACTGCATAAAACAAATTCCCCACCACTTTTCTATCCTTCCTTTGATCTGCTTTCTCCCAGATGCGAGGCCCACAAGGTTCTGTCCTTACCTACTGTGCTTTTCTCTCACCCTGCTGTAGGGAAATCACTCCTCACAGTACCAGGAATTACCTATTCACACACAAGTCACAGGGCATACCCATCCATCCAGAAGCTTAGGTCCCACCCTATGAACTTCTGCATTCAGAAACATTCTCTCCTTCCCTAGATGCTCGTGGCTAACACAGGACACACGATTTCCTTCCCTTTCCACCTCCAGGGTACTTGCTCTTTCAGAATTCCTTATTTGCATGGACAGGTATTGCCGGCATTGAAGACACCCAATCTTAACCTTCAAAATAGCCAGTGTGGCATCTTTCCCCTTGTATGCACTCTGGCGTCTTTCCTTCCATCAGACTCTTTCCTTTCAATACCCACTGGTTTCCAAGTTGACAGCTCTCTGCTGCCCGTGTCCTCCAGACGGCCTCCGCTCCTCACATGTATTGGATGTTTGGATAATACACTCGGCAGAGACCACATGTATTAGGCTTCCCACTGCACACTGCACAATGCCTTTCGAAACGCAGGCACTTGACAAATGTTTGTGTAATGAATGGGCAAATAGAGGTGTGCTAGGCAGCAGCCACTTGTGAAGCAGGAATGGCAACTGGGACAGGAAAAGATTGCAACTGCAATTTACAAATGCTCTTCTGCTGAAAATGAACAAGAAGATTAAGCTATAAATACTCTTCCTGGGTAATTAAACAGAACAAAAGGTAATAACTGTTAGCATAAAATGCAATAGCATTTTAATAGGTTCTGAAAATTAAACAGGCTTTCTGGCGATAGATCTTAAAACATTTCCATTACCCATATTAGAGAACATTAATTTCTGAAGGCTCCAAAATGGCCTAGACCTTTGAATTACATTGAAGTTATTACCATGGAGCCTGAAAATTGTATCCTTGGTATTAAGGAACAAAACACGCACTCTTAAATATTACATGTTGTTGGGTCTGGCATTTTATTTTAGCTCACTTACTAAACAAGTAAGTTATCTTGTTACTGCTTTATGAATCCTAGTAGAAGACACAAGACTCTTTGGCCAGGAGAAAAGGACTTTATGACTCACAGCACAGCAGGTGGAATGATTTGCATAGATTCCTTGCCTTCAAAGTCCCAAGGGGATGAGCAGCCCAGAAGGTGCCTGCACATGGCGTGAGTTGCATCACAGCAAAGCAACACTAAACTTAGGGATCCTCCAAAGACCTAGCTCTTTGACTGGGAGGGAGGCATTAGCGATATTTGAAGATTCCTTAGTGCAGACACAACCCAGAAAAATGGTTTAGACTACAAGTGTAAAGGCCTTGCATTCTTTTTTTTTTTTTCTTTCAGAAGCATGTTTTTCTTTATTAAAATCACAGATGTAGAACATTTGATTCCTTATCATTTCCATTATCTTTTTTCAAAGTGTCTCTTTTCTGGCTCTCTGCAGTTTCTCTATATCCGTTCTCTTCCTTTTTGGTCAGAGGACAGAGAACACACTTTAAAGCTTTTCCTCCTTTAATAGCTTGTGGCTTGGATGAGAAGGTAGCTATTCCAGGCTTAGTCTCGAGTATCTGATTAAATGTCTCCTCTATTTTATTTTCTGGCTCGTCTGTGTTTTTCCCTTTCTTTATAGTAATTTTAACTTTGAATTTTTCTTCAATCCAATGATGAATCTGTTTATTCTTTGTGTCCAAATCATGTTGCCCGATATTTGAAGAAAAGGTTAGCGCCTTCATCAGGGTTGGTCCTCTTTGGGGTGTCGCCTTCTCCCTGTCTCTCAGCCTTGGTCGTTCTTCGCGAATCTGTATCCCCGTCGTGAGCTGGTACCACGGCGGCTCTGCGCTGGCTTCCCCCACAACCAGCCTCAGGTCTCGCTCAGCCAGGAGTCTAATCACATCTGCTCGGTGCCTGTTTCCCAAATCATTGCCCTTCTCATCCAGTAAGTGAACAATTCGCTCACTAATTTTTCTTCCAATGTTACTGAAAGATGTTCCATCCTTTTTTATCTTTTTTCCTTCATCCTGGCTGTCTTGTGCAGTGCTAAAAGCCTTTGCATGAACTGGGAAGGACAGCCGTGGGGCAGAGGCCAGAGGGAACCACCATACTGGTGCTGTCTTTTGCACAGTGTGCTTTCCAAAACATCTAATGCAATTATTTCCAGCACACGTATCTCCTATCCCCTCCCCAGTAAAGAACCACTTCTGGTCTTCCTCATGAGACTGTTTCCCATGAAGCGGGAAACAAGACCAGTTTATTCATCATAAAGTTGTGCCTGGCACAATAAATAAGCTGATTTTCCAGATTCCTCTCTCTAGCCTGTGTACTTTTCTCAGATTAATTCCTTTCGTAACACATACTTGAAACAGCCTTCTCAGTAGGAAAATTTATTTTACTTCCTTCGTTTTAGGCCACGTAACCTTCTAAGAACACGACTGTGCCAATGCCACTGCCTCTGCAGGCACGGCCCCTAAGACCAAGTCCTCCCGCGGCAGGTGCCCTCATTGCTGCCCGCCCTCACCTTCAGTATTCAAGGCCTTGCAAGGACCGTCAAGGATGCCAAAGGCCAGGGTGAACCGCTTCTCCCAATGTAGTTTAGGTAAGAATTGATACTCAAAGTAACAATAATGGATATTCAAGTATTTCTAAGAAATAAGAAAATGTCTGTGCTATTACTGATATTGTGTGCTATATCTGGCTAAATTCTGATGGGGAAGTTGAAACCCATATAAACAAAAAAACAGGTCACATAGTTAGTGCAGGTCTTACCTAATTTCCTGTGATCATTTGATTTATTCAGTTGGTTGCCTTTAAGCCTAGGTTCATAGCTCAAAATCACTATGCAAACTGGGATTGTTATATTACTATTATTATTAATTTTATTTTGTATTTTTCCTTTTAAATGCTTTTTTTTTTTTTCCAGACAGAATCTCACTCTGTTGACCTGGGTAGAGTGCCCTGGGGTCATAGCACACAGCAACCTCAAACTCCTGGGCTTAAGCCATCCTCTTGCCTCAGGCTCCTGAGTAGGGGAGACGACAGGTATCCCTACAGCACCCAGCTAAGTTTTCTATTTTTAGTAGAGATGGAGTTTTTCTCTTGCTCAGGCTGGTCTAGGACTCCTGAGCTCAAATAATCCACCCCTACTTCGCCTCCCAGAGTGCTGGGATTATAGGTGGAAGCCACCATGCCTGGCCTCCCCTTTTAAATGTTGTATTTGTTACTTGTTAAATATTTACAGAAGTACAACTCCTAACAGAATAATGCTGGTCCAGAACTTTGATATAATAACAAACTATGAAACAGACAAAATTAAACTCAATAAAACACTCCCTTCAAACTTCCTTTGTTGTTTGAACTTTACTAAAATGGTCCACGCTGGAAACTGTGATAGCTGTCAGTTACTCCCCTGCCTCTGGCCCACCAACGGAGTATAAGACCAGTACCCAGGACAGGTCTGTCCTGGCACAACTACAGTGATTTATCAGTGATGCTTTTTGAAAAATATCTTGATTACAAGTAGGAAAAAGTTGTCAGAATCAAAATAAAGTCACTAGTGTTAAAAAAAAAAAAAGTCCTCAGCCAGGCACAGTGACTCACTCCTGTAATCTAGCACTAAAGGAGGCCAAGGCAGGTGGATTGCTTGAGCTCAGTAGTTAGAGACCAGCCTGAGCAAGAGCAAGACCTCGTCTCTACTAAAAACAGAAAAACTAGCAAGGTGTTGTTAGGCTGTGCCTGAGGCAAGAAGACTGCACAAGCCCAAGAGTTTGAGGTTGCTGTGAGCCATGACACCATGGCACTCTACCCAGTAGAATAGAGTGAGACTCACTCACCAAAAAAAAAAAAAAAAAAAAAAATCCCTTTCAAATAGAAGGCTATGAAAAGAGGGTTCTTATACTTGTACCTGATGACAAAATCTAGCACAAAGGACTGCTAAAACCACATCCTTGCACTAAGGACATCACAGCCGTACACAAGAAACACGTCTGCAAAGGACCTCTGCCCTACACCTGCCTATCTAAACTCTGACAACCTTATTGATCTTTGTAGCCAAGGATAATCATATCAAAAAATTTCAAAATCCTCTCCATTTTTCCTTTAAAAACCTTAGATTTCCTTTACCTTCCTGATCGCATACATAACTTACTAAGGCACATCTATTCCAATTGCAATGTTGTATTCCCAGAGAAATACCATTTCCTTTAGAGAGCCTTTCTCTGTTATTTAGGTTGATGAGATGTACCATTCTTTTACCCATTTAAGTACATCTGGGTGGGTACAGATTTTTTTTTTTTTTTTGGCTATTGCAAATAAAGCTGCTGCACACATTTATGTATGAGATTTTTGAGTGAACATGTTTCCATTGGAGTGAAAATTTGAATTATATAGTTTTGGCCTGTTTTGTTTTTTTTTTATTGTTGAGGATTCATTGAAGGTACAATAAACCATGTTACACTGATTGCATTTGTTGGGTAAAGTCCCTCTTACAATCGTGTTTTGCCCCCAAAAGGTGTGGCACACTGCCTGTTTGGTTTTTAAAGAAACTGCCACTCTGCTTTGCAGAGTTCTGTACTATTTTACATCTCCACTAGCAGCATACAAATGAGCCACTTTCTCCACATCCTCATCAGGACTTGATGTTGTCATTGTTATTTATTTTGGCCATTCTCTGTAGTGTATGTTGATATCTCACTGTGGTTTGAATTTGCATTTCCCCCATGGCAAAACGCATTGAACATATTTTTGTGTGATTATTTGCCATCTGTGTGTCCTCTTAAGTGAAATGTCTCCTCTTGTCTTTCATCTATTTTCTAATTGGATTATTTACTTAACTTGACGGTTGAGTTTTCAGAGTTCTTTATATATTCCTAATACTAGTCCTTCTTAGAAAACATAATATGCAAATATTTTCTCCTCACCTATAGTTGCTCATCTGTTTATCTTTCACAGGGAAAAATTTTAAATTTTAATAAAGTCTGATTTACTAAGTTTTCTTTTTATAGATCATGACTTTGGAGTCTAAGAAGTCTTTTACCAATACTAGATCCTAATATTTTCTGGGTTTTTTCCTGAAGGTTTTGTAGTCTTATATCTTAAGTGTAAAGGTTTATATTCTTTTGCCTATGGATAATCAGTTGTTCTTGCATCATGTATTGAAAAGTCTATCTTTAGTTCATATAATTTACTCTATTGAATAGCTTTTGGGTCATTATCAAAAAGTTGTGCGTATTTGTGTGAGTCTACTTTTGAGCTCACTATTCCCTTGATTTATGAGTCTACCACTTTGTCAGTATTGCACAGTCTTCGTTACTTTGCTAATAATGCACCTTGAAATTGGGAACAGATTATTCCTATTTTATTCTTCCTTTTCAAAATTGTTTTTGTTATCCTAGTTCCTGTGTATTACCATTTTTATTGTATTTTAATTTATTTTTTGAGACAGAGTTTTATTTTGTCACCCTCGGTAGAGTGCTATGGTGTCTTAGCTCACAGCAACCTCAAACTCTTGGGCTCAAGTGATCTTCTTGCCTCAGCCTCCCGAGTAACTGAGACTATAGGCACCAGCCACAGTGCCCAGTTTTTAGAGGTGGCGTCTCGCTCTGGCTCAGGCTGGTCTCAAACTCCTGAGCTCAGGCAATCCACCTGCCTCATCCTCCCATAGTGCCAGGATTACAAGTGTGAGCCACTGTGCCTGGCCTCCATTGATGTTTTTAAAAAATTTCAGTTGAAGAAATAGAAGATATGAACAATTAGAAGAACATACCATGCTCTTGGTTAGGAATAATCAACATTGTTAACATGTCTGTTCTATCCAAAATAATCTACAGATTCAATGCACTCCCCATTAAAATACCAACATCATACTTTGATGAACTGGAAAAAATAGTACTTCATGTTGTATGGAACCAGAGAAACCCTGTATAGCTAAGGCTATTTTTAGCTATAAAAACAAAGCCAGAGATATCACTCTACTAGACTTCAGATTATATTACAAGTCCACAGTAATCAAAACAGCATGGTATTGGCACAAAAATAGAGACATAGGTATATGGAACAGAATAGAAAACTAAGAGATGAAAACAGTCTCTAGTAGCCATCTGACCTTTGATAAACCAAACAAAAGCATGCATTTTGGGAAAAGAATCCCTATTTAACAAATGGTGCTGGGAGAATTGAATATCACATGTAAGAGACTGAAACTGAACCCACATCTTTTACCACTTACAAACATTGACTCAAGACTCCTTTATCTGGGCAGTTCCTATGGCTCAGGGAGTAGGGCTCTGGCCCCATACACTGGAGGTGGTGGGCTCAAACCTGGCCCGGGCCAAAAAAACTGCTCAAAAATCTGCAAAAACAAAACAAACAAACAAAACGACTCCTTTATCTGAGAATGCTTACATTTTCTCTTAATTTCCGAAGAATGCTTTTCCTGGATATAAGACTTGAGTTGTTTTAAGATAAATGTAAGATATGAAACAATAAAAATCTTAGAAGAAAGTGTGGGAAAATCTCTTGATATCGGACTAGGGAAAGATTTTATGATGCAGACTTCAGCAGTAATCGCAACAACAAAAATTTACAAATGAGACTTAATTAAGCTTCTGCACAGCTAAGGACACACCAAGCAAAGCAAAAAGATAATCTTCAGAATGAGAAAAGATATTTGTATGGTATGAATCTGACAAAAGGTGGATAACTAGAATTTATAGACAACTCCAATTAATTAACAAAAAAAAAGAGCAAACAATCCTGCCTACCACTGGGCAAGAGACATGAACAGAACCATCTCTGAGGAAGACAGATGAATGGATAACAAACATTTGAAAAAATGCTCATCATCCCTTATCATCAGAGACATGGAAATCAAACCCAGCCTGAGATGTCACCTAACCCCAATGAGAATGGCCCACATCACAAAGTCTCAAAGCTGAAGATGCTGGCGTGGATGTGGAGCAAAGGGAACACTTTTATGCTGCTGGTGGGACTGCAAACTAATACAACCTTTTTGGAAGGAAGTATGGAGAATCCTCAAAGACCTCAAATTAGATCCTGCGATCCATTACTAGGCATCTACCCAGAAAGAAAAAATCCTTTTATCATAAGGACATCTGCATTAGACTGTTAATTGCAGCTCAATTTGCAATCCCCAAAATGTGGAAACAACCTAAATATCCACCAACCCGGGAATGGATTAACAAGCTGTGATATATATATACCAGGGAATACTATTCAGCCATAAAAAGATGGAGACTTTATATCTTTTATATTAACCTGGATGGACTTGAAACACATTCTTCTTAGTAAAGTATCACAAGAATGGAAAAGCAAGTATCCAGTGACCTCAATACAAACATGGAGCCAGTAGATGATGTAATACACACCCACATAAGAGAAAAGCTCGAATGAACTCAAGGTAGGGGGGAGGGGGAACAAGGGAGCTGGGAGGCAGGAGGGAGGGGGATAGGTGTGCTCCCACTTATTGAGCACAATGTTGGGGTATATGGCACACCTCTTGGGAGCAGGACATAATTATAAGGGGGGCTCTACCTAACAAATGCAAACTTTGATTTTTTGAGACAGAGCCTCAAGCTGTCACCCTGGATAGAGTGCTGTGGCATCACAGCTCACAGCAACCTCCAACTCTTGGGCTTAGGCGATTCTCTTGCCTCCGCCTCCCAAGTAGCTGGGAGTACGGGTGCCCACCACAACTCCTGGCTATTTTTGGTTGCAGCCATCATTGTTGTTTGGTGGGCTCAGGTGTACATGGCTGGCACCTTAGCCTTTTGAGCCACCGGTGCCGAGCTAATTCTAACTTCTTTATCACAGTGTTGGCATCAACTATTTGTCTCTTTTCATTCAATTAAGATCTTCTTCAGTGGTTCCCATAGCTCAGTGGGTAGGGCACCAGCCACATACATCTAGGGTGACAGGTTCAAATCCAGCCTGGGCCTGCTAAACAACAATGACAACTGCAACCAAAAAATAGCCAGGTGTTGTGGCCAGTGCCTGTGGTCCCAGCTACTTGGAAGGCTGAGACAAGAGAATTGCTTGACGCCAAGAGTTTGAGGTTGCTGTGAGCTGTGATGCCATGGCCCTCTACCGAGGGCAACATAGTAAGACTCGGTCTCAAAAAAAAAAAAAAAAAGAATTTCCTGATTCCTTTTGTAATGAATGATTTTTATTGGAACGTAGTCATTTTTCTTATTGGGCTGTGGGAGTTTGGATCTTATTTGAACCTTATATTAAAGGCAACCCCTGACACTGCATTTCTTTTTTTATGAGACAGAGTCTCACTATGTCACCCTCAGTAGAGTGCTGTGCCATCACAGCTCACAGCAACCTCCAATTCTTGGGCTCAAGTGATTCTCTTACCTCAGCCTCCCAAGTAGCTGGGACTACCAGCCCCCACCACAACGCTCGGCTGTTGTTGCAGTTGTCATTGTTGTTTAGCTGGCCGGAGTTGGGTTTGAACCTGCCAGCCTTGGTGTATGAGTCTGGTGCCGTAACCACTGTGCTACGGGCACCGAGACAAGGCTTTTTTTCTTATCGGTGCCCATTGGTGCTTGTGGGCTGTGAGCTCTCCCAGTATATAGTGTGGGATAGATAAGGAAAAAAGAAAGCACAAGCAGTCTCCTTCCTATCCTGGTGTTCCTTCAGTCCTATGATCTCTCCCCTCAGTCCATTCTCTTCTCTCTTTCTCTTTAGTCTTCTTATTTTACGCAGTGTTCAAGGTTTTTAGTTGTGGTTGGTGGGAGGAATAGGGAAACACATGTCTATTTTATCTTCCAAGCCAAAGGATCAGTTTTAAAATCTTCTGACAAAAATGTAATTGCCATGGAAACCAGACGTGGAGTTTGCATTATCGTTGATGGCGTATTCTCTTTCTGTAGTGTGTCTCAGGCGGGAAGACAGATTACAATCGGGAAGCTGTTGGGTCGTTTGGAATAAGGGCACTTGTTACTAGATTAACAGGAAAATTTAAAGGCACGTGCCGCCTGACACAACCACCTCTTCAATAGAGATTTTGTTACTGACTTTACCCATCAGAAGACAAGATAGCATGGTGAGTTCAAGTGTGGACTAGGGCCAGGATGGCTCCACCTGTTGTAAACTCTGTGGCCTTGGGCAGGTCATTTAGCTTCTCTGTTTCCTTATGTGTAAAATAAATACAAATATCCAAAGTACCTGCTTCATAGGGGTGCTTAAAAATAGAATAGTTAAAGCATGTAAGGTAGTCAGAGAAGTCTCTGGAATGTGCCAAACAATTAATGTTTACTCTCATTGGTGCTTACCAAGCTTCCTCAAAAGACAGGATTGTTTATCAACTATGTTCATAGACTCACATGACCCTCACAGCTTGCTTGACTTCATTGTCTTCAGGTGGCCTTTGCCTTCGTCTTCTCTGATTCATTTATGTTGGTTTCATGGGCAAGTACTCAGCAAGCGTCTCATGTCCTCACTGACACAGGTGTCAGTAAGCTCCTGCACACAGAGAGCTGGGAGAGCTGGGAGAGCAGGGGGAGCTGGGAAGAGCTGAGAAGGGAAGAGCTGGGAAGAGCTGGGAAGAGGCTGGGAGACCTGGGAGAGCAGGGAGAACTGGGAAGAGCTGGGAAGAGCTGGGAGACCTGGGAGAGCAGGGAGAACTGGGAAGAGCTGGGAAGAGCTGGGAAGAGCTGAGAAGAGCTGGGAAGAGCTGGGAGACCTGGGAAGAGCTGGGAAGAGCTGGGAAGAGGCTGGGAGAGCTGGGAGAGCAGGGAGAACTGGGAAGAGCTGGGAGACCTGGGAGAGCAGGGAGAACTGGGAAGAGCTGGGAAGAGGCTGGGAGAGCTGGGAGAGCAGGGAGAGCTGGGAAGAGCTGGGAGAGCTGGGAGAGCTGGGAGAACTGGGAAGAGCTGGGAAGAGCTGGGAGACCTGGGAGAGCAGGGAGAGCTGGGAAGAGCTGGGACGAGGCTGGGAGAGCTGGGAGAGCAGGGAGAACTGGGAAGAGCTGGGAAGAGCTGGGAGACCTGGGAGAGCAGGGAGAACTGGGAAGAGCTGGGAAGAGGCTGGGAGAGCTGGGAGAGCAGGGAGAGCTGGGAAGAGCTGGGAAGAGCTGGGAAGAGCTGGGAGAGCAGGGAGAGCTGGGAAGAGCTGGGAGAGCTGGGAGACCTGGGAGAGCTGGGAGAACTGGGAGTACCAGCGACTTCCAGGTGAAGGTGAGCAGCATGAAGCGGCCGAGGTGGGGTCAGCTGGAGTCAGGGGTGCAGACGCAGACCCACCACTTGCAGGGATAGGCTGTAATGAAATAGAGAATTTCAGGTTAAAAAATGGGGGTTTTGGTTCTCTAACAATTGGAAAATCCTGGGTCAACTGATCTTGAGCAGGAATTTGTAACCATTTTTTTGTATGTCATTATGCCCTTTGGCAATAATGACCCTTTCTCAGAATAATATTTCAAATGTATAAAATGATAAACATAGAATTATAAGGGAAATAAATTATAATGAAACCTAGCTTCAAATATTAAAAGATAAATATATGATAAAATATGTGCTTTATATGACAACAGTAAATACAATCTAATCACTATATTTTGAATTATTAAATTTCATTGATTGTTGAAATTTCAATGTGCTAAGATGCATAGACAATATTTTGAGATGTTCACAACAATTATTGTGATAGGAAAAAGTTAGAAATCTTCTCAGTGGCAAAGCCCCAGCTGCTGATAAGTGTCAACTGCTGGGGTTTATTGCCTACATTCTGTAAGGTGAATGAAATGCTGAGTTTTTTCAGTTACAGGTTAGTGAAAATGAAGCTTTCTTTTTTTTTTCTTTCCTACCTGAGTTTATGACTGTGCATTCTATCCGTGGAGTTCTTTAAGTTTTACAGTCCTTGGGGTACAAGACCTGGTGTGTAGGGTATCTGTTTTGACGGAGAAACCCCAGCAGCTGCTTCTGTGCCTCACAAGCCAAAAAGACTTAGAAACTAAAGTAAAGTAAACTTTCGAAAGTAAAGAGAACATAATTCCATCTCTGGTTTGGCTCTAAGCTGGCTATAAAGCATAACTAACAAATAAATGTGAGAATCTATGTGTAATGCTTTTGGTAATTTTATTAGACATTCATTTCCTTCATTGATAAAAGACATCAAATTTAAGGGGAAGGAAAAAAGGGATACAACTATAGGACTCAAAAAGTAGCACTAAAGCACAAATCTATTTATATTAGAACTAAAATACGCTCATCAATAATTGTCTGTTAGCTCTCTGCTCAGCACTCAGAGAGGAGGAAAAGCAAAAGGCATATTCGGACACCGATGGAGCAGGTAACTTACCGCGGGAACACAGAGAGTTGACATCCTGGTGTTGCCTGGACACCGGGAGTCTAAATTGATGATGACCATCCCTGGTGACTCAGAAAGCTTAAATAAAAACACAATCTAGCAAATTTAACCTATTTGAGCTTCCACCTTCTCCTAAAAGATTGGTTACTTGTTTATTTAAGACATCAATTCTCTGGCTCAACCTTCTTTCTTGCTGCTAACTCCTGGTTGAGCCAACAATAGCTAAACGTACAGGACCGGGTACAGGTGGCAAAGTTATTTGGAAGCCAGGAGAATAACGCTGTGTAATGAGGTGGTCTGCACCTGCATGAACTGCTGTTCATATAAGCGCACAGTTTTCATTATCAAAGCCAATATTGTTGACGGGCTTTTTATGGATATTCAGAAATGAGAGACAGTTTTAGCTGTGGGTGTTGGTTTGTCAATACTCAGTCAGACCCCCATCGCCATCAATGTTTACTGAACATTTAGTACTCCCCAGACACTGTTTTAAATGCTTTATAGACAAATGACTTATTTTGGCCCCCCTCAATAACGTAAATATTATTATTTTATTACACAAAGGAGAAATTTGAGGAAACAAATGTTTCAGTAACTTGCCACACACAGCTGGTGAAAGGTAGAACTGGGGTGAGACCCCAGACACCCGAGTGCATTTTCATGTAACTGTATAACCATGGCGCTGGCTTCCTTCTTAGGAAGAATTTAAATGTTAGATACAAACTAGTTCCTCCCATTTCTTCACAATTATTTGGGAAGCTGGGAGGAGTACTCAACAGAAGTGGAATAAAGAAACTGATAAAATTAAATATTTTTTTCTTGAAAATTCACTCCCAAAGGAAATTAGGGTAGGAGCTACAGGTGATGGATACAGATGTTCAAAAAACGATACGGGTGAAGTCTACAGGTTTTGGACACTTGGTATTGTCTTATTCTTAGCTAAAACATTTACTACCATAAAGTCACAACCCATATGTCATGAAGAAAGTGAATTAACCAAAGCCTACACAACGGTGTCCAATCTGTAGCCAGCTGATTTTGTGAGGCCCCTTTGCTTATCTGTGGTGTCAGATATGATGAGATATATGTACGAATTTCTTTGCTAGTCAGCTTTTGTTAGTGTTTGTGTACTTCATGTGTAGCCCAAGACAACTCTTATTCTTCCAATATGCAGCAGAGAAAAAGGTTGGACACTCCTGGCCTAGATCATCTTGGTTTATCTGAGGATCCTCCTAAAATATTTGAATTTCTATCAAAATCTATCAAACAGAATTTTATTTTTGAAATTTGTTTATTTCAGATTAATATAGGGGTACACAGGATTAGGTTACATTGTTTGCATCTGTTAGGTAAGGTCCAAGTGGTTAGTTGAGCCTTCACCCAGGAGGTGAGCCGGGTAGCCCTTCACTGTGCTCATTAGATGAGAGCTTTTCCTCTCCCTCTCCCCATTCTTCAATTTAATTGTGTTTTTCTCTTGTGCTGGTGTATACTGAATACTTAATTAACAACATTAAGCTCTTCCCAGCTCTCCCAGCCATATATGAATTAAGTATTCATATACTAGAAGTTGTTCATCTGCTAGTTTCGTATTAGTACTGAGTACATTGGATGCTTGCTTTTCCATTCTCGTGATACTTTATTTAGCAGGATGTTCTCCAAATCCTTCCAGGCAAATACAAAAGAGGTAAAGTCCAAGTCTCCATCTTTCTTTATGGCTGAATAGTATTCCATGGCACGCATGCAGCATAGTTCATTATCCATGCGTGAGTTGATGGGCACTTGGGTTGTTTCTGCACCACAAACTGAGAATTTTATTAGGAAGCAAATGATCAGCATTTGAAAACTTTTAACTTTCTTCCTTTACTTTTTGTTCTTTTGCTTTGTTAAAAACTGAATTGATAATACTCTGTTGATGGAGCACCACCATCATCCATTTGTGCACGGTCTCTTTGATGCTCTTTCTTCCTTCCACGCCTCCACTGTCATTTCCTCAACCCTCCCTGTGAGCACAGGCTATACTGTGTTTCATGGCCTTGGCCTTGTATGTATCCCTGAAAGATAAACACTGTTGTTTTATGTATGCTTTTGAATTGCATACAAAATGTGATGCTTGTCTTAATCCATTTGTACTGTTAGAACAAAATACCACCAACTGGGTAATTTATAAAGAATGAGAACTTATTTCTTACAGTACTGGATACAGGGAAATCCAAGATGAAGGCTCAGCATGGGCCTGTCTGGTGAGGGTTGTTCTCTGCCCCCAGGATGGTGCCTTCTGGCCGTATCCTCACATGGTGGGAGGGGGAAGGGCAAGAGGCCAAACTCACTGTGAATCCTTTCCTCCTGGTGAGAATTCTCTTTTTTTCTTCTTTTTCAGTTTTTGGCTGGGGCTGGGTTTGAACCCGCCACCTCCAGCATATGGGGCCGGTACCCTACTCCTTTGAGCCACAGGCGCTGCCCGAGAATTCTCTTTTATAAAGAGCATATTAATCTCCATCACTAGGGCTCCACCCTTGTGACTTAATCACTTCTACAATGTCCCACCTCTTAATACTGTCACATTGGTGTTAAGTTTCAACTCAGGACTTTTGAAAGGGACATAGACGTTCAAATCAGAGCAGTCCTGAAGATCTCAGTCCCATGGATTCCACACAACACTCCCATCAGTGCCGCCAGATGAACATCTCCAGTCATGAGGGGACACGTATCAATAGTCAGGCTGCCTCCATCTGCTTGTTCCCCAGAACACCTGCACCAACGTCCTTGATCTCCTTCCCTTCAGCCACTGCCTCCTGGGAATGTGATCAGGAGTGGGCTCTACCGTGCTGCCACATTGCTGTCCAGAACAGCTGTCCCTATTTATAATTCTTGTCACCAGTCCCTGTGGGTTCCATTTTTTCACATTATTACCTACACTTGATTTTAGCTAGATTTCTTTCTTTTTTTTTGAGACAGAGCCTCAAGCTATCGCCCTGGATAGAATGCCGTGGCATCACAGTTCACAGCAACCTCCAATTCCTGGGCTCAAGCGAGTCTCCTGCCTCTGCCTCCCAAGTAGCTGGGACTACAGGCACCCGCCACAGCGTCTGGCCATTTTTTGGTTGCGGACGTCATTGTTGTTTGGCCGGCCCGGGCTGGATTCAAACCTGCCAGCTCAGGTGTACATGGCTGGTGCCTTAGCCCTTAAGCCACAGGCGCTGAGCCTTTTTTTTTTTTTAAGACAGAGTCTCTAGCTGTACCCCTGGGGAGAGTGCCATAGCATCATAGCTCACAGCAACCTCCAACTCATAGGGTCAAGTGATCCTATTGCTTCAGTTGTTTTTTTTTTTCTTCTATTTTTGGTAAAGATGGGGTCTTGCTTTTGCTTAGGCTGTTCTCAAACTCCTGAGCTCAAGCAATCCACCTGCCTTGGCCAGCCAGAGTGCTAGAATTGTAAGTGTGAGACACCACACCCAGCCTATTTTCACTTTCTTGATGATATCCTTTGACGCATAAGAGTTTTTAATTTTGATGAAGTCAAATTGATTTATTTTTTCTTTTGTTGGTGTGCCTCTGGTATTGTAGCTAAGAAAGTGGTGCTTGTTCCAAGTTCCCCAAGATGTGTACCTGTGTTTCCTTCAATGATTTTTTTTTTTAATTGTTTCAGGTTAATTTCAGGGCACAAAGAATTAGGTCACAATGTTTGCATTTGTTAGGTAGAGTCTCTCTTATAATTATTTCCTGCCCCCAAGAGGTATGCCATACACCTTAACTCACTCATTCCCCTCCCACACCTTGAATTGATTTGAGTGTTTCTCTCATATGGACATATATTAGATCATCTGCTGGTTTCATATTAGTATCGAGTTCTTTGTATTCTTGCTCCTCCATTCTTGTGATGCTTTACTAAGAAGAATGTGTTCCACCTCCATCAAGGTTAATACAAAAGATGTAAAGTCTCCACCATTTTGTGGCTGAATAGTATTCCATAGTGTACATGTACCACTTGTTAGTGCCTTCCTGAGTTGGTGGGTATTCTGATTGTTTCCACATTTGGGGGATTGTAAATTGAGCTGCTATAAACAATCCAGTGCAAGTGTCCATATGATAAAAGGATTTTTTTTTCTTTTGGGTAGATGCCTAATAATGGTATTGCAGGACTAAATGGGAGGTCTAATATGAGTTCTTCGGGGATTCTCCATACTTCCTTCCAAAAAGGTTGTTATTAGTTTGCAGTCCTATCCTTCAAGGATTTTTATAATTTTAGCAATAATATTTTAGTCTTGGATTCATTTTGAGATTTTTTTTTTTTTTTTTTTTTTTTGCAATTTTTGGCAGGGGCTGGTTTTTAACCAGCCACCACTGGTATATGGGGCTGGCGCCCCACTCCTTTGAGGCACAGGCACCACCTGATTTTGAGATTTTTTGCACATGGTATGATGTAGTATATCCAGTTGTCCCACAACATTTATTGAAAACAATATTTCAAGTGCCAGGGATGGTAAGGCCAAAATGTGGCTATTAAAAGTAAGCACTTAAAGCAGGATTTATCAAATTAATGACAAGATGGTCTAGTTAACACCTTTAAAGTAAATGTCAAGATACATGCTAAAATGTAGTCATTTACTGGATCAGAGACAAAAGTACTGCTTGATATTCTCCCTTAATTACCTCAAAACTATTCAGAAGGTCAATAGATAACCAGCCAAATGCCTGCCTGCTGAGGAGAGCATATTGCTTTTAACTGCCCATGGATGGGGCAGGTAGATTGTCATTAAACTGACAGTCTCAATTCCCCTTGTCGGCCCAGAAGATAAACTTTATTTTAAGAACTTTTTTTCCTTTGTAACCTTCAGTAAAATGCCAGCAATTATGGAAAAGGCAAACACATAGACCAAGTGATATGAAGGCTATTAATTGCTGTGTTGTCAATAACCTTTGGTAGGATAAAATTGATCACAACCTAATATAAGAATAAATATATTTCTTTCTTCTTCTTCTTCTTTTTTTTTTTTTTTTTTTGCAGTTTTGGCTGCGGCTGAGTTTGAACCCACCACCTCCAGTATACGGGGCTGGCGCCCCACTCACTGAGCCATAGGTACTGCCCCCTAATTTAAATATATTTCAATGTAAATGATATCATATGAATTTTATCAAGAACTTTTAAGAGCAAGTTGTCCATTTAAGATTTGAAAATATGAAATTACAGGCTTGGTGCCCATAGGTCAGTGAGCAGGGGGCTGACCACATACACCAAGGCTGGCGAGTTTGAGTCTGGCCTGGACCTGCTAAATAACAATGACAACTGCAACAAAAAATAGGCAGGCATTGTAGTCCAGCTATAGTTCCAGCTACTCCGGGGGCTGAAGCAAGAGAATCGCTTAAGTCCAAGAGTTTGAGGTTGCTGTGAGCTGTGATGCCATGACACTTTACTGAGGGCAACATAGTGACACTCTGTCTCAAAAAAAATATATGAAGGTACAGCTGGTGTGTGGCTGATACCTGAAAATCTAGCACTCTGGGAGGCCAAGGCGGGTGGATTGCCTGAGCTCACTTTGAGACCAGCCTGAGCAAGAGCGAGACCTTGTCTCTAAAAATAGGCGGGCATTGTGGTGGCCACCTGTAGTCCCAGCTGCTTGGAAGGCTGAGACAAGACAATTGCTTAAGCCCAAGAGCTGGAGGTTGCTGTGAGCTGTGATGCCACACAGTAGTACTATTGAGGGCTACAAAGTGAGACTCTGTCTCAAAACAAAAAAAACCAAACAAACAAAAAAAGAAAATATGAAGTTCCTTGCCAATCTACAACTTTCCAACCATAATTGAATACACAGAAATGCAAATATCATCGATCATGTCAACAAATCATGTCATAAAATTGAAGTGCTATTTTATCATGTATAAAATTAAGTACATTTTTACCAGCAAGGTCGTTAGAAATTCACACAATTTTTTTCGATGTGATTTGAAGTATTTACTTACCATCCTTTTTGATAAAGCATTTGAGAAGCAAAATACTTGGGTGAAATATTGTACATGCACACAGATTTCATCATTAAAATTGGCCCTCTCAAAAATGATTTCATTTCTTTTCAACATTAAAAAAATGATATATAAGATCTGACAATTACGTTCATGAACTCATCCTAAAGTGCTACATATCTCATTGTTGAATATCGCTATGCTCACCTTTGGAGTACTCCCCTGGGTAGCCGGGCACTGTGGCGGGCGCCTGGAGTCCCAGCTACTTGGGAGGCTGAGGCAAGAGAATCGCTTGAGCCCAAGAGCTGGAGGTTGCTGTGAGCTGTGACTCCACAGCACTCCACCAAGTGCGATAGAGTGAGACTCTGTCTCCAC